>PVHP010000290.1:0-168037 GCA_004024765.1 Zapus hudsonius | reverse complement strand
AGAAGAGAGGAAGATCCTATCTGTTGCAGTTGAATTTCTCTGTTGCTGCACAGAAAGAACCCAACCAAATCTGTTAGGGAGGAATGGGTTTATTTGGCTAAGGGGAGACTCCATCCTGGCAGGGAAAATGAAGGTATGAGAAGAGGGGTGGACATCACCTCTGCCACAGTACAAACAGTGGCAGGAAGGTGCACCAAACACTGGCAAGGGGAGACTGGTTTATAACGCCAGTAAGCCCACACTCAACAACACAGCTTCAGAGCGATTGTAAAACCCAAACTACCATCAGCTGTGGCTTGATCATTCAGAATTTATTTGTTTGTGGAGGGAACAGCTTAATCAAACCACGACAGTATCATTCCTAAACAAGAAAACTGGAAAAATTTAAATATTATACAATGTTAATTAATGGTCTATGTAACAAGAGCTGCCAACAACCTTTGACAAATATTGTGCATAAAATTCATTTGCCTTTCTTATATGATACAAAAAATGAAACCACATTTATTTGAACTTTATAATTTTAAAAACAAACAAAATTAGATCTTTAATATTCATAGGTATAGAATTACTTCCTAGTTTCCAAATGCTTTGAAGAATGATGAAAATTATGTTCCATTTGGATGCTGAAGGAAGTCTACATTCAGTACTTAAGTCACAGGAAAAAAAGTGTAGAATAAAGAATTCAGATATGTGAACTAGACTTGAAGGATGGAGATGAGGATCCAGTGGACAATGGGCAGAGAGACTACATGCGAAGTGGGTATCCTCATCCAGGGCATGTCACTCATGTTTTTCATTGTCTCTGTGTGGAGCATTACATTAGACCTTGGCATTGGTTTAGCTAAATGACAGAAAAATCGTTTGGTTTATATTTTATCCATTCTTTCCCGGTACTTTTAACACAAAATGATATGCATTTTAATTCTTTTTGTAAAGTGTAAGATACACATCTACAACAATAGTAAATGTTCTCTCTAGTGTCCTTAAAAAAGTTTGAAAAGTAAAATTAGCAGTTACATGGTGTCATGGTTTAATCCAGGTGTCCCCCACAAACAAATGAATGTGTTCTGATAAGTCAATCCTCAACTGATGGCAGTTTGGGTTTTACAACCTTGATGAAGCTGTGTTGTTGGGGGCGGGCTTATGGGGTTATAAACCAGCTTCCCTTTGCCAGTGTTTGGCACACCTTCCTGTTGCTGTTTGCAGTGCTGTGGCAGAGGTGATGTCCACCCCTCTGCTCATGCCATCGTTTTCCCTGCCAGGATAGAGTCTCCCCTCAAGTCCGTAAGCCAAATAAACCCATCCCTCCATAAGCCACTTTTGCTTGGGTTCTTTCCGCGCAGCAACTAGAAAGCTGGCCGCTACAGTTTTGGTACCAGGAGTGGGGTCATCTGTTGCTGCTAGAATCCTGATTCTGTGGCTTTGGCATTTTGGAATTGATATGCAGGAAGAATATGGACGGATTGGAAACCTCGTCCTAAGAGGTGCCTTGCAGTGCTGTAAGTACAGCGTGATTGATCATTCTGGTCAGAGTTAAAAGACCTGAATGAAGTAAGAAGTATGGACTGTGAGGTTTGGCTTAAGAGGGTGAGAAAGAACTTGGTCAGGACTGTGCCAGAAGCAGTTTGTGTGAGAGGCTTGCTGCGTTCTGCCTGCCTGTATCCTGGATACCTGTGCAGGGTTGCTTGACATAAAGATGGACTGGTGTGAGCAGATGGAGTTGGCAAAGAAAGAAAGATCTTTGGGTTGAAACTGCTGCCTGTTCACCTGCATTGTTTGAGAGATGACAACCATTGAGATTGGGCCAGGTGGTCTGCATTGGAACAACAGGAAGAATGTGAACTCTTTGAAGTAAAGGGCCTGAATGCTTTGTTCCCCCCCTGGATTAACAAGTTGGTAGCCCACCTGGTTCTGTGGAGTATGGCAAATGGAAGAAGAGAGGGTCATTGGATTTGCACCACAGTTTTGTTTTTGAAAAATGGCCATCGGTGTGTGAAGCAGGTGTGCTAGGTTGCCTGCATGGAGCCTGATGGAGCCATGAGGATGAGGTTGCAATGGAGACTCAGTGAATTCCAGGACTATGGATGGGTGCAAAGGCGAGCTGCCAGCACTGGATGAAATTTTCCCGGACTGTGAGTAGCCGAGCTGGAGGGGTGGAATTGAATTTCTAAGAGACTTATTGGTTAGAATCATTGAATTTGGAGTTAGAAATTGATGGTGCTCTGCTTATTTCAAATCTTGTATTGGTTCAATCTGTTTTTGCCATGCCTCATGTTTTGCAATGTGAATGTTCTGTTCTATTACAGATTTATTTTTGGTATTATGGCTCAGTTGAAAGCTGTGGAGACTTAAGAGTTGAGCTTAAACACATTGTGTTTATATCATATATGATTATTAGTTTGTGGGGGCCAGGGGAGGACTGTCATGTTTTGATCCAGGTGTCCCCCACAAATAAATGAATGTGTTCTGATAGATCAATCCTCAGCTGATGGCAGTTTGGGTTTTACAACCTTGATGAAGCTGTGTTGTTGGGGGCAGACTTATAGGGTTATAAACCAGCTTCCCCTTGCCAGGATTTGGCGCACCTTCCTGCCACTGTTTCCAGTGCTGTGGCAGAGGTGATGTCCACCCCTCTGCTCATGCCATCATTTTCCCTGCCTGGATGGAGTCTCCCCTTGAGTCCGTAAGCCAAATAAACCCATTCCTCCATAAGCCGCTTTTGCTTGGGTTCTTTCCATTCAGCAAAGAGAAAGTTGACCGCTACACATGACAACAAAATACCACAAAGTCAGGTATGTCAATCAAAACTGAAATAGATTTCAATATTTATTCAGTGATTCACATTTCAGTTTGAATAATTCATCCTCACTAGGAACACTGGGCATTTTTGGTATAGCTGCTTTTCTTACCAATTTAGAGCCAGGAAATAAAGTAACTTGAAATTAAAGGTGTTCACTTAAAGACACTCTGATATATAAAGAGATAAAAGTACATTGGCTATATTTGTTGTTATACATTAATTTAACTTACAGCTTATATTCACATATTCCTTTGCCTAATGCATAGTATATAAATCCTGTCGCATTAATTTCACCAATTTTAATCTTCAAGGTATGATCCTTATTATAGTATAAAACAGAGTAAGCATACATGTGCATTATTTTTGTTCTCAAATTAGACTATCATTCATTTAAATTTTTAACACAGAAGCAGTATATAAATTTAAAAAGTAATTCATTTAAATTCAAAATTTAGTAGTCTTCATTCATTCTATAATAATGAAAATACAACTATTCAACTAAAAAATTATTTAAGAAAATCTCTTCTTTCTCCACGTAAAAGTTGAGTAATAAATCTGTTTATTTCAAAGTTTTTTAAAATTGTTTACTTACTTCTCAATGTATATATTTCTGCACATAGCTCCCAAAATATGCAATCATGACTTTTGAGTTAGTTTATTGGTGAGGATTGCTAATACACTGTCCTCTCTCCCATGAGGCAACCAATGCCCCAATAGAGGATACCAGCTCTTGTCTGCTGTAAAGCATACAGCACCCAGGTCCTGGCTCTGTAACACCTGGCTCAGGAATCTGTCCTCTCTTCTGATGCATGGATCTTACAAGAATAAAAGTGAGTTCCTAGGATATTGTTTATACAAGTATTTCTGTTTTAGCAAAAAAAATGTGTCTGGAAATTGAAGGTATAGTCCTAAATTGCATTGTATTTTATTTTTCCATATGTATAGAGACATAGTTTATAATTGGGAAGAGAATAAACAGTGAGATATACAATTACCATGTCCAAATATTTTATGGAACTATGGAAGAAAGAATCCACCGAGAATTTGGGATAATTAGAGAATGTGTTTGGAACCCAGGGAAACTTAAGATTGTTTTCTGAATCGGTGTTGACACCAGTGAGAACAGAGTTTCTTACCATGGATACCTTGAACGCTGCCAGGCAGTCACCTCAAGAGTGCTCACACAGATTTGGGTTGGACTAGAGAAAAGTCATTTCCTTAGCCAGGGAGGGAAGCACATATGTGTAGTAATCTTAGCATTCGTCATCTTAGTGGAGGCAGGAAGATCATGAATTTAAGGCCAATAGGTCACAAGACCATATCTACTAACAAAACAAATGAAGCCTGCTTTTAAAATTTTAAATTATTCAGATGTTTAGTTATTTGAATTTTAAGCATTTATATAATTCACTAAATAATATTTGTTGTCATCTACAGAAAGATCATCACAAATGCCTGGAAAATTTGCAAGTATACTACAAAAATAAATAAATAATGTGATGGGTACCTTGAGGATTAGGAAAACATGTTTCAAGAAAAGTACTATTGTAATAAATGAAATTGCTTTCTGGTAATATAATAAAGTAATAAAATAATAAATATCTGGTAATATAATAAAATATAATATAATATAATATAATATAATATAATATAATATAATACAATATAATATAATATAACAAACTACATTAAATGTAATTTCACTTATATCTAACCTTGAACACACTTCCAGACTTAAGTCTGCTTATTCATGAACAGTAGAGTTTGTATGTATTGACTTATTTATTAATGTATGTCTATATGCACATGTATGTATGTACATGTATGATGTGTGTGCTTATGGATGCATGCATGTCACTGTGCACAGGTGGAGGTCAGAGGGCACTTCAGGAGGTTTTTCCTATTCTTCTACCTTCTTTTGAGACATAAATTTTTGCCACTGCTGATGTTGAGCTTCCAGCCCTGCCTCCCATTGTTGTAGAAGTGCTGGGATTACAGGCAGGTGTATCACTTTGCATCTGGCTTTAAGGAAGATGATTGTTACTCAGGTCAGCAAGATTACAAGCACGGACCTTTAAACTCTGAGCAATCTCCCCAGGGCTGCAAATAGCATTTTAAATTCAATTCTCATATCTGATAAAACCAACAAATATTTATTATTAGGATACATGTCAGTTAATAAAGTAATTTTTATGAATAAATTGTATGCCATACTAAAATATCTTTCTACTTTTATTCATCATAACAATGTAAATGATATTTATTTATACTTAATCCTTTTTGGGTTTTGTTTTTTTTTTGAGTTAGGGTCTCCCTGTAGCCCAGGCTGACTTGGATTTCACTATGTAGGCTCAGGATTGCCTTGAACTCACAGTGATTTTCCTACCTCTGCCTCCTGAGTGCTGGGATTAAAAGCATGTGCCACTATGTCTGGCTCATTAATCATTTTTAAAATTACCAAATGTTTCTATACAGATATAGTTATAAAAAGTATAAATTTGTGAAAGAAAATAAATTACATAAATAATACTTTATATGAATTATAATGAGTAGATATTTTATAAGCATATCAAGTATTCATATTTTAAAGTTATAATACAACTATTATAAAATGAATCAGAAAGGATGAACTATTTAATAAACAGTGTACCCATATTATATCCTAAAATTATTTCCAGTGAGCTAAAGAAATAAATGCCCTCTTTTTTCTAAAATAAATAGAAGAAAAAGTCAACTGAACCAAAAAGATGGTGCTCATATTTGCCCACGATATGACAGGTGACTTAAGATTCCTTACCTGAAACATTCCACTGTCAGCATTCTGGAATCATTTTCTTAGGCCAATGCAAGAGCAGGAATTTAGGGTTTCATTGGGCACAGGCATCACCAAGCAGTATAAGAAACATGCTGTGTCTGACAATGAGGTTTACTAACTGACATACATCATGTACCCTGTACATGACTTTTTTATGCATGGATTTTTTTCTCATTTTACTCTCAGCGATGGAAGATATTGAAGAGGATGAAGACATCATCACTGCTTAGAGGTGAAACTACTTTGCTGATGGATGTCCACACAGCTATGTTTCTTTCTAGTCTTTCTGGACTAAACTAGGAAAGGCAGGGGAGACAGGAATAGATGTTAAAGAATATGACTTCTTTCTAGGTACATATACTTAGTATATAAGAGTCTGTGACATGGATTGTGATGACATTATTGTCAAATGTGTTCTTGCTTGTACATAGTATGATCTTATTTCAGGGTGTGAAACAAGCAGCTAT
Source organism: Zapus hudsonius (assembly GCA_004024765.1). Lineage (NCBI taxonomy): Eukaryota > Metazoa > Chordata > Mammalia > Rodentia > Dipodidae > Zapus > Zapus hudsonius. The sequence continues at coordinate 161,952 of PVHP010000290.1, read as the reverse complement.
GAAATGTTTAAATAAAATATCTGAAGTTATTGTTTGAACCCTTTATAGCACATATGAAAATATGAATGAGTATACATTTCATTTCAGAAAATGAGCCACAGCCAAACCAGGTTCAGTCTGTCATTTGTTGATTCCATGCCAACATTGATAAGAGTTTAAGAATTGTTTCATATTACAGAATCATAACTTATTAGCTAATTGAACTTAGTCAAGTTTCTTAAGGTTTTTTAATCATAATACTCTCCTCTTTAAAATGACATTACTGAAAATAACCATATAAATCCTAAAATTCATTTGGAACCAAAAAAGACTCACAATATACAAAGCAATCTTGATTAAAATAAAAATGAGCTGGAGGCATCACATTACTGATTTCAAACCTCACTGCAGTGCTGCAGTAATCATGGTACCTGTATGAATAGTCATAGGATCAATGGAACAAATAAGAGAACAAAAATACAGGTGTTTATAGCCAGTTGATTTTTAACATAGTTGAAAATTTACAAGCTGAAGATTGAAATTAGACTCCTATAGCCAACTAAAAGTAAATCAAAATGGATTTAATACTAAAGTTAAAACCTCAAATCATAAAATTTCCAGAAGAAAATATAAGGGGAAAAACTCCACCACATTGGTTTATGTAATGATGTTTTTATATGACTTGAAAATAACATGCAAAAAATTAGACAAATGGAATTACAATAATAAAATAGGCTTATGAAAAAAACAATAGCAAAATAATACTGAAGACACTGCCACAAATTGGGAAAACATAGGGCAGCCACACATTTTGTAAGGGATAAGTATTCAATATTAACATGTAAGAAACTTGTATTAGCCACTTTTCTCATTCTTATGACAACTGACCTAGGCACTTTATGGATGCATTTCAGTTCGTAGCTCAAGGTTACAGTCCATGGTGGCACATTGCTTCGACAGACCGTAGACAAGAGATGAATGCTGGTGCATAGCTAGCTTTCTCGTGTTCATACAATCCAGGACTCCCACTACTGAAATGGCATCCCCCAAATTTAGTGTGGATCTTCCCACCACCATGAACCTAACCTACAGATATGCCCACAGATTGGTTTCCATGGTGATTCTAAATCCTATTGTTAACACTAGAGATTGACCATCACAGAAGCAAGAAAAGCAAATCTCCTGACTAATAAATGGGCAACCACTTAAGGAGACACTTCTCAAAATAGCCAATAGATACATGAAAAGATGCTGATATCCATAATGAACAGAGTATTGAAAATTAAAATAATGATGTACAACTGTATACCTGCTGAAATAATTATCAACGAGATGGAAAAAAAAGGTACCCTTTCACATGCATTTGAGAATGTCCATTAGAATAGTCATAAAGGAAAAGATCATGATGTTTCCTCCATGCTTACAGTCTTCCTTGCTGACACTTGTATTATTAGAGCTTATTTACTATAAGTGATGAGCAATACATTTGGATAAGATATTTCTTAACCAAAATCTGTAGTTCATATTAGGTCTCACTTTGATGATCTTTCACAAATGTGTGACATGAATCCACAATTATATAGAATTAATCCGTACCTGTGTTTTAATAATAAGTACCTATTTTACTTCCCTAGTATTATGTTTTTATATTTTTCATGTCTTGTTGAATATTGAATTTTATGATGAAACCACAATTTGTTTACATAATCACCTATTGGAAGACATCTTTGTGACTTATGAGGTATACATTAAATATGTTGAGTTTTTGCATTCTAGATTTATTTTGAATTAATGTTTGTGGAAGGACAGGGTCTGTGTTTAGTTTTACTGTTTATATGTGGATGCCCAGTTGTTTCCAGCATCATTTATTATAATAAGATCCTTTTTTCATGACGCTTGTCTAAGAAAGCTGACTATACACTGTTGGGTCTATTTCTTACCTTTACTCTGTTCTGTGGCCACAGTAGCTTATAGTGAGTCTCAAAGTTTAGTTATGCATTTCTTTCTATTTGACTCTCTCTTTTCTACCTCTCCTCCCTCATTTGAAATATATTAAATATATTTATGTATGTTTTTATATATTTCATAAACATTCCATATAATCTTTAGGATATCAGTATCTACAAATAACTTTAAAATTGTGTTTTGTTCATTAGATATTTAGTTGGTTTTAAATAGCTTCAGTTTTATTCTATTTTTAAAATCTTAAATCTAAATTTAAAGTCAGAATAGAAATATGCAAATTATTTTCCAATGCACTGTTAATTTTAATATTGAAACACTATTTCAAGTACTAACACCACTATTCATTTTGAGTATCAGCTAAATATGTTGTTTCATAATATATTTTGTATTTTATATTTCTTCTACCCAGAGTCAAGTTGCAGGGTTGGGTATGTAGCTAATTGGCAGGTTGGTTGTACAGGATGTGCAGGACCCATGGGATCAAACCAGCACTGCAAGGATAGAGGTGATATGCCAGTTAGTGAAGTATCTTGAATGCCTGAGATATGCCAGTCAGTAAAGTGCGTGCCTTGCATGCATGAACTTGAGTTCAAGCTCCAGAACCCATGTAAGTAATTTACAAAAGCATGGTGGCACACACTTATCATCCCAGAACACAGGAGTCAGAGACAGAAGGAACTTGGCCAGTCTAGCCTAATTCCCACGTTGTAGGCCAGTGAGAGAATCTGTCTTAAAACAAACAAAAAAAGTGGATAAAATCTGAAGTTGAAGTTTTCCTCTGGCCTCCATGAATGAACACATACACATGCACACCTTCATTCACAAAAACGTTTTCACATACGTACAAAATGAGAAAAAAGACATATTGTGTATTTATCAGAAGTCTCATTATTGAAAGAGAGTCTGATATAACAAAGATCTGGTCTGGTGTGGTGGTACTCACCTAGAATCCAGTACTCTGGAGAGTGAGAAAGGATAAATGAATTATACCATATCAGACAAATAAAAAAAATAAATAAAATCTGGAACAAAAACTGAAAAAAATCAAAATGCGTTGACACTAGAAAATTGTGAAATAGCAGAGATAGTATATTTTTATGATTTATTTACATTTATATTTGACTTATTTTATAGATAGACACTGATTTATATACAATTTTTAAAAAAATTCATAAATGACTACATGAAACCTAGATTAGACAATAAAACTAGCATTATTTACATTGATATTTCAGTAAATATAGGTAACAACCACTATGCTTGATGCCATTTAATTATGGGACATTGTACTAAATTATTTGACATACTAATAAACTTACTATTTACCTATTGTGGTAGTTTGAATAATGTCCCCCCACAAGAATTAAGGGTTTATTAAAATTGTAAATTGTCTCCAGCCAGTTCTGGCTAGAGGAAGTGTGTCACCTAGGCCAGAGCCTAGGGTTCAGCCCTAAGGTATTTCTGGGGTGGGTCTGGAATTCTAGCTATACATATGCAAAAAGCAGTCTGAGCTCAAGCCTAGAGTTTCTCTTAATCAGTTAGGAGTGTGCTTGCTGGCTTCTGGGGGTGCTGTCTCTGTCTCTGCTTGGATCTGTGAAAGGGGTCCAGCCTTTTTTCCTTAACTTTCCCTGGGTCTGTTACCTCAATAAATATTTTCCTCCCCAAAATTGTGCCTGGTTTGGAGATTCATCCCAGCAGTGTGTGCCTGACTACGACACCTATATATCATTGGTATAACATATAGCCTTTAATATTACTTATAGAAAAATTACTGTGCAATGTAATTTTTGCATGTTGTCACTCTTAGCTTAAATACCACAACAAACACTACATGTACGTACAAGAAAATATGTCTTCTGTTCTAAGCAATATTTGAAGCAATAAACCTCCAATGTTTCTGTAGCCTTTGAATCACCTAGAGAATTAATGTACACAATATCTAACTCATGTGTTGAATACACATTTACTCTCCTTTTCTTTATATGATTACTAGTTATTAGTGTTACTATTCTTCATATAGTGGCTACAGGCGGTGTCTTTTCTAATACCCTGTCACAATATCTACATTCAGTACATCATGCAGTTGTTTCAACTTTTCCCAGGAAGAAATAAAAGAAGAGAAGCTTTAAATAACGTGTCTATAAGTTCACTCTCTTTTTTAATTATCAGAGTTGAGTTTAAGTAAATATGGTTCTAAGTGGAATGATTTTCCATGTGACACTATCAGCAGAGATGAAACGGCAATGAAAAATTCTGCAGGCTAAATTCGAAGGCAGAATGCCTTTTATGATTTTCATTTATCTCCACAACAGAAAAGTACTAGCATATGTTTGTCACTCTATTGATTGCTGTCTTAGTTTTATAATATTACTGCATAAACTTTAAAGCAGTCTACAAATAATACCAGGAATTAATAGAGTACTGTTCTTAACTGAGCCGAAGTTCAAAAGGAAAATATTTTATGTTGATGACAACCAAATATACAAGCAAATTATAGAAAGTTCATACAGGCCACTTGCTGCTGTCATATAATCAATGGTGTGGTCATTTTGTAGTAAAATGCCAGTGGAGGCCTTCGGGACTGATGTGTTTGGAAAATGACCAACTGAGAAGCAGCACGTGCCAAAGCCACAGGAATCATGCTGACTTGCCATCTTTGGGAAAATTCCCCACATTATTAGAAAGATGCCATTATTTGCCCTTAAAAACTTTGAAAAGTCAAACTCATTGATACTTAATATCTTTCATATGAAGGATGGAACTTTTTTGCGTGTCTAGTTCAGAATAAGATTTCAAGCCCCTGAAGGTTTCAAGAAATCAACTTTTCTCTAGAATTATTGCATTGAGAGGTATTTTTCTTCCATGTTGTGCAGTGTTCTATCAGTGCCAATAATAAAGTGTCTAATTATATCCCACAGGCCTAGGATAGATTTCCTCTGTGCACTGTAATCCAATGAAGTTCTGCCATTTTATCTTACTTTTTTGCTACTCACATAGATAGAGGATATTAATACCATACATTAAAGTATTTGAAAGCTGAACACTAAATAGACCTGAGGATATTATTCTCAGGAGAGAATTATCCATTTTTATAGGCCAATAGACAGAAAGAAAATGTTACAGACCTCTTGTGACTGTCCCGGGTGGTAAATAGAAAACAGCAGCCCTCCCGCTGGGCTGTGCCATGACAGAGCTTTGGTGGACAGTGCTCCCCTCCCACTAATCCTGGCAGCTCCTTCCAGCCAAGCACGGGGTCACCTCAAACTTGATCAGTTTTTGCTCTTGCCCCTGAGTGATATTCCTACAAATGTAGAAATTCTTGGCCAAACTTCAATTAGGCCTTTTCCATGCCATTTGCCATTGTTTCATAAATTTCACGAAGACATCAGGCTAGTTTCCAAGATCTTCTTCCTTCTGGTGTCTCTTCTCCTAGCTCTGTCACAGAAATATTTTAAAATTTATATGGAAAGGATTTCCAGATTTGCAGCCTTCCTCAATCCACTTCACTGTCCATAGCAGTACTCACCGTTGTTCTGCTAGAGAAATATTATATAGGAACTGTTTGTTCCTCTCTCACATATCAGGTAACTTGTTTCTTCAAGACTGTTTCTCTTCCATTAGCAATATTCCTTTCTTATTAGCATATAGAGGCCTTCCCTGCCTTACATGAGACTTCCCTTTAAGAGCCGTGTCCATCCTAGATAACTCTCTTCTTGTATTACAGTCTGGATCATAAATCTTTCAAATACTAACTGAATAATTCTGACAGATCTAAGTTTAGGAATTTGTTCCAAAATGTTATGATATTAAAATCTTGATTTGTCTACCATTTTGAATAATCTTATGGCTTGGCTTATGTTTATTTTCACCACAAGATTAAGTATGAATGAAATGTTTTCCCATCTTTTCATTTTTAACCCTTATTCTCAATTCTCTTGTTCATGAAAATTACACATGACTGGTCATCAATTCATTGATTATTATTCAAATACTTTAAAACTTGCACTTACCTGGAGAGTATGACTGATAAAGAAAATCTCTCTCAAAGGAGCCAGTCCCAAGTCACATTCCTGGCAGATGCATGGCTCTCAGGTGTTGTGATTTTTTTCAAGGTACAAGAAAGAAACCTCATTCCATATATAATCAAAGTACAAAGCAAATGCCCTAGAGGTGACTAAACATGACATGACAATGAACCAATCATGCCATAAATGCAGGTTCAGGTCTCAATGGGTTGAAGTCTTTGTTCATAAAATTTCAATCCAATAATTATAACATTGTTTTAATGTATTTTTGTTTATCATTCAGTGATTATATCTAAAACATAGGAATAGTTACATCAAATGAGCACTCTATAGGCATTTGACAAACACAAAAGGTACATGAAGGAAAATGAAGAAATAGCATCGTATGGTTCTTGGGCTGTGGGGGATTACTGTCAGTTACTCAGTTGTCAATGCATCAGCCTTTGGGAACTGAATATGGGTCATGTTTGATTGTCTAATAACAGCACCTAAAGAAAGAGATCTTATAAAGTGAAAAAAGTTTGGGAATGAAAAGTGACAAAGGTTTTAAACTATAACTAATGGTCTTATTTCTACAAAGTAAAATTAACCTGTTGATATTTTTCTAATCTTTGGTAACAAATTATATATATATATATATATATATATATATATATATATATATATATATATCAAATCATAACATAACAGCAGTAATTACGTGTGATGTTTACTATTAAGTGTCTAGCATTCTGAACCACAGAGACATGAATAGCTGAATAATTTGAATGAATTAGTTTTCAAACTTAGCAATATGAACCTTGTTAGTATGATTATTCACATGTATGGGGATTTTGCTTAATGAGTAATTTTGAATATCTCTTGTGTCTCAGTCACTGGCCTATGCCCCCAAATAGAATCATATAAGTCTGAAAGATTTATCATGGAGCAATATCAGAGACAGGCAGGCTATTCTTCAACTTCAGAATTAATCTCTAATATGTAAGTAGATATCTAAAATATATATATGTCAGCTTGGCCAAGGAGGTAGATCCATTGGTAAAGTGGTTGTTTCACAAGCATGAAGACCTGAGTTTATCCCCTAGTACTCACATACGGTTGCATACACCTGTAATCTCAGTACTGGGGAGGCAGAGTTCTGGGGCACACTGACAATCCAGACTAGACTAAATGGTAAGTTCTAGCGCAATGAAAGCCACTGTGTCAAAAAAACATAGATGGTGCTTTTGATGACATAGAAGGTTATTCTCTGGCCAACATACACACATGCCTGCACACACTTGCACATGCACACAGCACATATGTTATACACAAACATGTACACACTCACAAGAAAGATAAGTAAACAAATGAAAGATATATTTCTCATTTCAGAGTATCTGTGTAATCATTTTGTTTCATGGGTAAAAAAATTGACCAGAGTGACCAAAGATAAAACAGACATAAATCCACATGTTATTATATACCATTCAAAAAATAACTAAAATATTAATTAAATTATCATTTTAAAATATCTCTTTCCAAAACAGTCATGGAGTTGAGGAGATGAGTCTGTCCTTGCTTAAAAGTGTTTCCTTGCAAGCTTGTTCACCCAAGTTTAATCCTTCTTCAGTGCTCACACAAAGCAAGATACAAAGTGGCCCATTCATCTACAATTCCAATGTGCCTACAATACTGGTGATGGAGCCAGAGAATCTGGAAGCTCATACGCAGCAGCAACAAGAGACACTGTATCAAAAAAAAAAATGGGAAGAGAGGAAAAACAAAGAGATTTTCCTCTTTGTTTGACATCCAGGCACCGTGTCAAGAACCACATATAAACACACCCATATAAACACACACATCATACACATACACACTCATACACACATTATATGCATGCATGCATCACAAAATCATACACATAAACACATATCACATACATATACAAATATACACACATCATGTACATCCATATACATCACACACATCCATTTCCACATATACACACACCATATTCATACGTACCCACACACATATCCTAAACATACACACAAAATATGAATATACTTTAAAACTAGTAATGCAATATAAATAAAATAATTACATAGCAGTCACTCAAATCAATTCAAATGAGAGAAATGTATATGACAACACTTCCCCAGTGCACAACAATCAATCAACTAGAATATCCTAGAATATCTGTGAGATGCATACAGTGTGGTTCTCCTATTCCATGTCATGCCTGGAGGTATTAAGTTTTTAGAATAAAATCACTTGTGAGAATTCCAGCTGTTGTGAGATAAGCATAACAGGATCAGGAACAACTAAATGGATACCATAAATCTTAGCGGTAAAGTGAGATGGCATTATTATACTAAAAGTATTGTTACTTCTCATGTTTTCTCAGTAGTGTTTATTATACACAAAATATGAAATTCAAATTAGATGCCCTTCAACTTATGAATAGGTGAAAATGTATTATATTCACATATTTAAATGTTATGTGGTAGTTAGAATCAAATGAGTTCTAAATGCTTGGTTTCCAGCAGGTGTTATCATGGAAAGTGGAGCCTTGATGGAGGAGTTGTTTCACTAGGGACAGATCGTGAGGTTTATTTGAGTGTGGCTCACTCTTGCTGATGTGTTCCTCCTGCTATGGAAGAGTTCATGTCCACTATTCTTGCTATGCTTTCTCCTGCTATCAAGAAACTTCCCCTCATGACTATAATCATATCTGGCACTGTGAATCTAGCCAAAAGTTTATAGCTGGGAAGATCCTGAGCACAAAGAGGGCAGCTACTTCCCCTGCTGATGGCATGGATATGTTGTGTTCCCATCAAATTACCTTCTAAATATACATATATTTAAGCCTGTAGATTACTGCCATTCTTACATTTGTTTGGAGAAGTTAACTTACTGCTTTTGGTTGTGTTCTTTATCCCACAATGATGAGGTAACTATAACAGGATACTAAGATACAATAGAGAAGAAACCCTAACCCTATCATTTCTGTCATTTTCAGAAGCATGAATAGAAGTAGAGAGGAATGTTGATAAAAATAATTCATACTCAGAAAGAAAGATGCCATGTATCTTAATTCATTTGTGGAAACAAATAAGACAACATTGTAAAAGTACATAAAGGAAGAGCAGACTTTAGAGACAGGAGAGTATATGGGAGAGGGGAACAGAAAGAAATTAAGAGAGCACTTTATTGACTGAAAAGGATGCTTGGGGGGGAGGGCTAAGAGAAGAAATAGGAGTCCTGAGAAAAATAAGGTTTGGTTCAAACAATCAACAAAGGAAGTATCCATATACACAAATATCACTGTGACTCCAGCTAATTTTTACGATTAATTTGTCTTCAAAGGAACAGCCCAGATAAAAGTGATATTTCCTCAGCAATGGATTATTGATCAACATGATCTATACCCAATGGATTGTTACCACTAATAAAAATATTCAATGAATTTCTTAGACTGTGATAATAACCTTAAAACCTCTAATGCCGACTCTGTCTTACCTCGTACAAGTTAATTATGACATTAGAGCTTTGGAGGTATGCCTGTTAGCATAGTCATGAAATATCATGATGTCATGGACCTTTCACTGAGCTTTGGTAAATATGACTCATGCTGACAATCCATAATGACTCAGACTGCAGTTATTCATGAATCATTTAGTCAATATGTTTCTTTCTTCATTGCTAAATGTTCCTAAAGGGTATAAATGCATTTATTGTTCATAGTTCACCCAATGAAGATTATTATCATAAACTCCATCATCCTTAGAGGAATTTCATGTTAAATCAATAATGGACTAGATTTTAGGAACTGATATTTCTGCTTCAAAATATGCATAATAAATAAATAAAGCAATAATATTAATCTTCCCTAATACCCTTTTCTTAAAATTATGGACAAGGACAGCAGTAAACCTGAATTATAAAATCATGTAAGTTTTAATCAGTTAAAATGTATCAACTGCATTCTGGATATATGTTACTTGAAAGATAAAAATTAGTAGATAATTACAGGAATGTTTAATTACCAACTGAACATTGTCAAAGTGCTGCATTCCAACATTCTACTGATTTCATATTTCAATCTTTGGCACATGAGCTAATAATCCCCTCCTATGTTCTTATGACCCACTTATTCATCCTTTTGTAGAGTCCCTTTTCCTTCCCAAATAGCCCCTCCTCTATTTTTATGTCTCTTCTTATTTTTATTGGAGGTGGGAGTGACCTACTGAGTTCAATTAGGTTCACTTGATGGACACAGGTGCAGTTTTTTCCACCCTCTGGCTCTTACATTCCTTCCATTCTCTGTTTTGTATTGTTGCCTGAACCTTGGAAAAGAGATACAGATGTATCATTTAGTGCTGAGCATTCTAGAATTGCTTATTCTCAGCATTTTATTTAGCTTGGAGAATGCTCCTTAGTAGCCACATTTTTAAAAGGAAACTTCTCCAAACAAAGGTAAGAATCACAGTAATCTATGGGCATAAACATTTGTATTTAGAAGGCAATTTGACTTCCCTGCCATTGGTGCAGGCCTCAGATACATTCAGGTAGCAGTTGGTTATCCCCATAACACTGATACCACAACGGCACCAGTCGACACATCCTGCCTTGCTGATTGTTGTAGAGTTCACAGGGTCCATTGCTGTGTAAGACTGTTGAAGACTTTTCCTTCCTAGAAGCCTAAATAGAATCTTTCAGCATTAGAGCAGCTGCCCAACAGAGTGCGCTCTTTCAGCTCAATTCCAATTTGATTATTCAGTGACCCATCAACTGAAATAAATGGTATCTTAAGCAGTAGAGTTGTACCATCTAATTCAGTGTAAAACCAACAGTATTGCCAAAATCCTGAACTGGTGTGCATTATCCAGGGGGGGCCTATCTGAATAACAAATGCTACTGAGAGAATAAAGTAATAACCTATGGCTTCAGGGAGCAGCAGCATCACCTACACAGAGTACCTCTGTTAAAACTCTTTTTTATTAATTAAAATTTTAACTAGTTAATAAAAAATTGCTTTCCATACAGCTTTTTGTTTGTCTTTAATTCTATTTAATTATCTCTTTCCTGTACTCCACCCCCAACCCATATTCCCATTTAAACCTTCCCATCTCCTATATACCATCCCTCGACTTTCATATGATGAGTATTCTCCTCCTTTCTCTTTCATAGTCCATGTCTAGCTTGCTGGTCTCTGATGATTCTCTCTCCTGAGGACATACATACATTTCTAAAAATTCAAAGGTAGGCTCCACATATAAAAGAACATGACACTTGTCTTTCTGAGACTGGGTTGATTTCCTCATTTCATTTGGCTATTTGTGCTCTGTTGGAGTATATTAAGGCACTTCTTTGTGTGTCCTTTGAATTTACTCAATATTTCATTCAGGCATTTACCTGTGTTCTTTTGAATTGTATGCATTAATAATCATTCCTTTGAGGGTATTTTTCCCCCATTGGTCTGGAGTTTCCGCTATAGAACATCATGGAAGCCCTCTGATGGAATCACTTTACTATGTGATTGGTAATTATTGGGTGAGGCATATTGTTTTAGTTTTTAATGTTACCTATTTAGTGTTGAAACTTACCTATCTAGAAATGGTGGTTTGGCTAGATATTTTTGTTTTACATGTATATTTGGAGTCATGCTTCATAATTTTTGTATTTGCTTATATTAGCTCTGACACATGATACTTGGAGATACTTGGTACTCTTCATGTGTGGTGTAGCTGATGAGATCTCAGTTCAGCTGTGGCTGTTCCAAAACACTTTCAGTGGATTCTGGATTGAACGGAAAATCACTGTCAGACACCCCAGAAGAGGATGTGAAAGGGCAAGCATAGGATCCAACATAGGATCCTAGCCGCATTAACATAGGATCCAAGCCTCATTAACATAAATGTTAGCAACCCTAGAAGGGGAAGGCAGAGGGTTGTAGGGGAAAACTGACATGCTCATACTTTTTCCAGCTCCCACTTCTACCTTCCAATTGGGCTACTATTCCTGATGTCTCTGTATTAATCTATAAGTTACCTTTCATAAAATTGGGTCAACAACACATATAGCTAATTATTTGTCTTAAATTTTGTATCATATTTTAAACAAAAATGTTTTTATGTAAAACATAATTAATAGCATCAAGAAAAGTACTAGGTATGTGTATATATAATATGTTTATAAATAATATATATTTACATGTGATTAGTGAGAACTATTTTTCCTTAGCCGAGTTCACAAGATTAGAAGTGAAAATATTGGTTTCACTGTATATGTTGCATATAGTGTATAGTCTAAAATTTCTAATGCTAAATCAGCTCTCTTCTGTACCATTTTACTGCTTCCTTTAGTTTATTGCTGTTGAGTTTTCCCTCTACTTACTATAAAAAGGTATGAGTCTGAGTTATTGCCATAAGGCCCACGGAATCTGCTGAATATGTTATGTAAGAGGTTTGAAAAAGTCATACAACAGAAATAATTTTACAGTGCAAGAAAGTAGCATCCAGGTAACCCATTTAAAAAATATATGGTATTATTTATGTATAAATAAAAAGAGACAAAGAGACAGAGACAGAGAGACAGATGATAGCATGCCAGGGGCTGTTGCCAATGCAAACAAACTCTAGATGCATGTGACACTTTGTGCATCTAGTTTGACATGGGTACTAGGGATACAAACCAGGCCATTAGGCTTTGCAAGCAAGTTCTTTCAAAACTGAAACATCTCTCCACCCAGGCCACCTTTTTGCTAGTCAAATTTCTCAGGCTTCATGGATGTTGTATGACGAGGAGAAAGTGTCTGTTAGAAGACTACTCATTAGTGGAAACAATTTCACTTTTTCAAAAAGAATAGAGCTTTTCATGCACACGACACCCCTGGAAGAGGCAAGTTAGAACAGTAGAGGATGGCTACGAACATTCCATGAGAGTGACAAGAGACCACGGGAGGGAAAGAGCCAAACCAGCTCTGGAGAGAGAGAGAGAGAGAGAGAGAGAGAGAGAGAGAGAGAGAGAGAGAGAGAGAGAGAGAGAGAGAGAGAGAGAGAGAGAGAGAGAGAATGGGAAATGGCCTGGACTGCTGTGCCAAATTCTAATTCTAGGGTATAGATCTCATGTGGATACAATCTCTTCATCACAATACATGTAATTAGACTTCAGAACAGGATGGTTAATACCATTTGAGTAGGCATAAATGTATATTGACTTAAAGTAGAAAATGCCATAGTGTTCTTGGAATTCTTTTTACGAATATACAAGAAGTGGTATCAGAAGCAGATGTGCTCAGGACTAAGCCTGTCACAGATAGTGAGCAACCTTACAGTCAGGTAGGTCAGGAAACTTGGGTTCACTCTTTCCTAGATTTGTCATACTTGGGTCATAGCTTATCGATCTGAGCTGTAATTTATCCTCTAAACAGTTTCAGACCTACCCTTCATGGAAAAGACATGCATGAGTTATCTAGCAACAAGCTCAGTAAAATGAAAACTGCTATCAATCAGACATGATTGTAACTATTGCATTTCTAGTATCTAAATAAAGTAGAAGATTTTGTGAATATTAGAAGTTGAAGTATTGCATTGAAGAAACATGACATTTTCTGGTGTTTGGATGTTTGGATTATTTGGGCAGAAAGGATTCTGAGTGAAAGGAGGTATTCTAGAATTAGTATTGTAAGTACTCAGGCAGAACACTGACTTCAAGTAAGAAATCACAATTTGGGGATCTCCCAAGAAATTCATTTCAGGGAGACATAGATGCAAAGGTAAGTCTGGGGGTTGATCACATATGCTTATGAATATCTTATAGCCCCATAATTTTTCCCAGGGATGATTGATAATAGGTTAATTTGTGATTAGTGGTGACAGAAAGAGTTAAGTGGTTATACTAGTTAGGTCTGTTATCAAGGTTTTAAATGAGTTATTAAAGATCTAACTTACACAAATAGTGAGAGGCTCTCTTCATAGTCAGAAAATTGAGAGTTGAGCAGATCATACTTGAAGGGGGGTATGTCCACAAAAGATTATACATATAATTACTAAACAAGAAAACTTATAATTGGAATGTAAAAGCATTTTCAAGGAAATGTTCAGATACATTGTGAGAGTCAACTGAAGTTGTTTTTTCTTATGATCATACCAAAAACAGCAACAGTCAATATAGCTTTCATCACAAACAGTATTCAAAAGTAGGAATATTTATAGCATTTATATTATAGTATGTGACACAAATCAGAAATTTTATTCCTGCCATAGCTTACAATATACACCATACTAGAATATTTCTACTCAGTAATTGTATTTCACATATTTAAAATTTAAAAATTTCAATTAAATAACATTTTAACCATTGTGATGAAGGCCCAATGATCATATGTTTGATAATAAGGAAAAGAAATTATTTGGCTTTTAATGCAAAACAGAAATAGTACTGCAAAGGAGTAAGAGACAGTTCATTCTGAGCAATGCAAATGAACACAGTCCTGGGGACACAGATCAAGGGTCCTCAAAATAGCACGTTCCAGTGAATAAATAGTTTCATAAAGGTTTTGATAATTATAGGATTAAATATATAAACATACATTGTTGTGGGCCTTAGGTAAGAGAGTTACAGGAAAGCATAGAAATTTCTGCTATTGGATTCCAATGTTATCTACTGGCTTTTTAGCTTTTATGTGGTGGGAGATCTCCAGGATCGATAGTCACAATGATGTCAGGCCAGAAACTCCAGTGGGCAGTAAATGGCTCTCAAAGGCTTAAGTACAAGGGACGATCATTTGGCTGTGAATCTACAGCCTTTCAACTTTCACAGACAGAAAGTTCTAATCAGTCTATTAGCCTTGAAGAATGGCTAACCTAGGTATGGCTGCTTTCCTGGGAATTCAGTTCACTCTCTAATGCAGTTGGAATCTGTTTGTAAACAATGTCATTTATAGAAGTAAATTTTCTGAGGCATAGAATGTGACAAGCTCAATATCCAACCAGAGATGTGCTATTCTACCTGCCAAACATTAAGGTTTTCTTGTTTGTTATTTTTTTAATACTGCATAGGCAAGTTAATCCTCAGGAATGCATTGATGGTAAATATTCAAATAATCAATAGACTTCAATATGGACAATATAAACTTTTCATTTGTACAGGATACAAATAATTCTGTGATCAAAAGATAGGAGAGCAATTTTAGCTTTGTGTAATAAAGTAACTTATAGAATGGGCTGCAAATAGCCTAACCTGTTTCATAATGATAGAAGATCATAGTTACGAAGGAAACAGGAGTGCAATTAACTAAATTAGTGATTTCTATAGAACTCGCATATTAGCATCATGTAAAGCCACATTAACACCTGAGTCCCATCTCCTATTGATTCAGGAGAAACTGCAGTGGTCAATCTTCCAGGCACTGATATTTTCATTACAGTGAAGCACATAAGCTAAGGTAAGTCGAGTTGATCATAGGAACTTTCTTTTATGTGTGACATTGAGTAGGTCAGAACTGAAAAATACCTTCAGCAATATCCTGAAACATTCAGTATAATGAATGGAGGAAATAAAACTTATAGGCAACTGAGACAGGTGAGAAGGTGGTTGTAACTCTAGCTGCCAGAAAATGGAAACCTCTACAAAGAATATGTACTGCTTTCCTAAGAAAAAGTTATTTTAAACTAGCTGCAAGTACAAAATTTGCATCTGCAGTCATACATATAGTCCACAACACCTTCCATTCCCCAAAGAAAAACTTATATCCTGACTATAATCATTTCCCCAAGATTCTGGAAATATTTATCATAAAGTCAGACCCTTGTTATTTCAGGCATTGAGAGCAATCTCCTAAGTGCAATTTTCCTTCCTTTACTCCCAGGTAAAAGCATACATATAGCAAAGACTCAGCTGAAGCCTCTTGATCTCTATTTTCTTCCTTAAATTCCTCAGGAACAATTTATCATTGCTCTATCTGCTCACAGTTTCAAAAATACTTCAAGAATTAATTTATACCATGGTATTTTACTTTTATTCTTGAATATATATATATATATATATATATATATATATATATATATATATATATATATATGTGTGTGTGTGTGTGTGTGTGTGTGTGTGTGTGTGTGTGTGTGTGTGTGTGTGTTATTCTTTAAATTACATTCTCTGAGTAGAAACGGATAGACAGAAACCAGAGAAAACCAAGTGGAAAGGGGACTATACATTGATTGATAAAATCTTCCAAATTAATATTATTTTCGTTTGGAGAGATAAGTGAAAACTAATTTAAAAATACCCTGTAGGTCTTTCGGAGGTTTTGAAACAAGATTAGAGGTAGAGACATATGTTGTATGTTTATGCACATAGAAGAAATAAAGTTTATTCCTTAATTTATCTTATAATGCTCAGTAGTTGACACATGGAAAGGCACGATGCTAGCTAGGAAGATAAGAAAAGTATAACTGGATGCTTCTGTCTTTATTTGAGGTTTCATTCTAGTGAACACTGAGAGTGTGTGGTAATGAATTCTCTGAGTCAAAGAAATGTTATTTTCATTGTTTATAGCTCAGTTTGTGAGCCCTTGGAAAAGACTGACCCAAGAAATCAAATGGAATTTGTTAACAATGAGAAAAACGGAAGTCAAATGATGGTTCTTTGGTTGAAGGGCAATGTTATGCGATCAAATTGTTCTCCAAGTGTTTGTGTCTGTGGCCTCTGATGAGTGTACTATTTAGAAGTAATATATATATATATATATATATATATATATATATATTGTGTGTGTGTGTGTTTACCACTTATTGTGTCAGGCCTTATGTGGGTGGCTGGGGAATTGAACTCAGTCTGGCAGGCTTTGCAAGCAAGCACCTTATCCACTGAGCTATCTCCCTAGCCCCCAGTGCTACCCTTACCTTTGGTTAGAAAGTTTCTTTCTGCAGTTTCTGTGACTGCTGGGAGACTCAAATCCCACCCCATTACTGAGAAGATGCTATGGTTAAGTGCTCAGTGCTAAATGAGACATTTCCCGAGCACCCTACAAGACTCAGGGTGCTTTGCACAAGAGAGGGAGAACAGAATGTACAAGGCAGAGGGTATAGAACAGTGGTTGGGAACTCTGTTTTTCAGGCATAACGTAGCCTTGGTATCCATGACATCACAGGCAGTGTCATTCTTTGCACAAGACTCATACAATAATAGGCCCATCTGCATTCCATTAGGGATAGTGGGTGAGGGCAAAGAAAGACATCAAAACAGAAGAGGGTCTGGTGGACAGGAAAGGGGCTTTAGTGGAAGGGAGATAAACACACAGAGAAAGTAATGGGAGGGGATCATGATCAATATGCATTATTTACATATATAAAAAATTTCAAAAAATATTAAAAAATGATTGAAACTATTAGTAAAGTCAATGAGCAAAGTTTGCCAGTAGTTCTTTTAACCTAGTGACTTAGATACATCTACAGTGGTATAGATACTTCAAAGTAGTACTTTTGTGATTTGTATTTCTCCCTCAATTCCTTTGCTCGTCATCAATTTTCAAAAAATCACTTGTTTTGTCCTTTGGCCCTGTGAGTGTTCCCTGTCCTGATCTCCACTGCTTTGGGAAGGCTCTCTCTCCAGGGATCAGTGCTTCACTAGCTGGCATCTGTCCTGTCCATGAAAATCTGCACCTGGCACTTCACCTAACTCACAACATAAAATTGCTGTGCTCCAAAAATGACCCTCTAAACTCTCTGACTCTCAACAGAAGACCAGCCACATAATTGTCAGATCCCAAGTGAAATGAGAACGATGAGCTTCTTATTCCAAAATGAAGACTTTCGAGAAGTGAACATAAAGGATTCAACAGATGTGGACCCTCTGCCACTGTACACATCACATGTCCATCAATAGGTGAAATCAGCAACTAAAACAAAGGCCATTTAGTCAATTCTTCAATTCTCTAACATATTTATCTAGATTAAACTTGACCAGTGGAGAAACTAATGCCAAGTAGCAATCCTAAAATAAAACAAGCCCACTTAAGCGAGACCCTACCTCAAAAAAAAAAAAAAAAAAGAAAGAAAAAAAGAAAAGATTACTGTTGCTGCTAAAATGCTTAGAGTTGCTCATTTTTTGTTTTTCGAGGTATAGTCTCCCTCTATCCTAGGCTGACCTGGAAATTCACTATGAAGTCTCAGGGTGGCTTTGGACCCATTTTAGTGATCCTTCTACCTCTGTCTCCCAAATGCTGGGATTAAAGGAGTGCTCCACCACGCCCCCTAGTGCTGGGATTAAAGGTGAGCTCCACCACACCCCCTAATGCTGGGATTAAAGGTGTGCTCCACCACGCCCCCTAGTGCTGGGATTAAAGGAGAGCTCCACCATGCCCCCTATTGCTGGGATTAAAGGAGTGCTCCACCACGCCCAGCTGAGATGTTCATTAAAAAAAAAAATCTTTAGGTCTCACTTTAAATACACATCTATTACTAGGGTGACCAAATCCTTCAGACATAACTAATGAGGAATTGATGTTCCGGAGATTTCTTTTCTCATTGGCTTCTTACATGAAATTGTGCATCTCTTGTATGAATATAATATATTGATTTGACTAACTTTATACCTGGTTTTATATTATCTCTCCCTGGTTCATTTTACCTACTGCCATATACCCACAGTATTTTAGCTGTGTTTTCTTTAGTACATTACTTTATGTATATTTTATAAGCAGTGATTCCTTAGGGAAATCAAGTAATGACCAAAAGTTTAATAATTAATAAATCCCCTGAAAGATCTACATACCACTGGTAAGATAAAATTACTCACTAGCTCTAATTTGTCATAAACATATAATAACTTGCATATCAGAAGTAAATACACAGAACCCATTTTGGCTCATCAAATTACAAATTATGGAAAGACAGAACAAAATATTATGTGAGTTTAATAAAAATCATTACCAAAAAATGATTTCAAAGACTAGGAAAACAAATTAGCAAGAAATTTTTAACAGAAGGGTCCAATTTGAAGCCAAGGTATGGAATAGTATTTTCTAACTCATGAACATTGACCTTTATTCATTTACTTTTTCCACACATATTTATTGTAGATTTTATTGAATGAGGTAGAAATTAAAAAATGTGTCAAATATATTAAAATATATTAAATAATTAAATGGAAGGGATTCAATATAGTACAATTTTATTGTTGAGCATATAGAAATGCCTACATCTAAAAGCTTTGGGTAATTTGTTGTATGAAATAAAAAATACCTCTTTATGTTCAGTAAAAATGATACAGAAACTAACATTTTAATGAAGTTTTCCTTTTATTTGACTGCATACCAAAGTCAAATATTACTAAGTCACAGATATTGGCCATTTTTTACAGTTTTCACCCATTTATGTTCTGGTGATCAATACACATTTTTTTTGTTAATTTTATTACTAAAGACTCATTGTCTGAAAAGAAAGTAACTAAAACCCTTCAATAATAAATTTTCTTTTTGAATGAGATAGTGGATAACTTTCCAGAAACTTGTGATATATTAAATGGAATGACGTGTCATTAATCACTGGAATAAACAAAATTTTCCCAATAGTTAATATGTTCAAATATATTAATGGAAGAAGTACATTTCTAGTGTCAACAGATACATTAAATTAGATCTGAAATATTATATTTTAGATGTTTTGACCCACTCAATCTGGAAGAAAAACCTAAAACACTGTCTTGCAATAAGCACGTCACTCATTTTACAGCTATTCTCCAGGGAGTTTCATGTCATATTTGAGAAATGTTGCTCTATAAACATGAACCATGCCTGAAAATATTTTTAGTGCAATATTCGAGATGTTTTTCTGTGAAAATATAAATTTAGAAAATGTTGACAATGTGTTTAAAATAAGATTTTTTGACTACCATATAACATCCTTAAGAAGAGTATTAATAAAATTAAAATACATTAGCAATTTATTTAATAACCAATTACTTTTATATTTCTTGGAAATGTGTTTTCCTTTCTCTCTGACTCCACTACACCAATACCTACATCCATGGCTCAGAGGAACTGAAAGGTTTTATAATACAAGTAAAATTCAGAAAAGAAAAACTGTTTCATGATAAAATAATAAATTTAAAATATTTTACACTCACTAATATACAAGATCTGACTGGTTTTATGAATCACTCTATGCCCTACTTACTATATTCAAGAAATTCATTTTGTACAATAAATTCCCTTTTACTTCCATAGAGTAAACTTTGAAGAAACTCAAAACAACAAAAACATCTAAACTGGAACAGGGCCATTTTGTAGGAAGACAAATTTATTGCTACAAGAGACTTTCCACAAGATCTGGAGAGAGACAGACTAAGAAACAGCAAAGATTCCTTCCTGGTGGGTTGTGCTGAATGGAACATAATTATTATGCCAGACTCCAACCTAAGATTCTCTCTGTGACAGTGAATACTGTCAGCTTAATATGTTCTATAATCATGTAGGAGACAAATATTTGGGCATTAAAGTGAGAAAGTTTCTAGATTAGGTTAACTGAGGTAGGGGAATCTACCCTAACTGTAGATGGAACCATTTCATGGGCTGAGTTTCTGGACTTAAGAAAAAGGAGAATGCATACTAAGCATTGGTATCCATCACCCTCTGCTTCCTGACGACAGATTGGATGTGACTAGCTGCTTCAGGCTCTTGTTGGCATGCCCTTCCCACCATGATGGACTGCATCCCCTCAAACTATAAGATGAAAGAACTCTTCCTCCCTTAAGTTGTTACTTGATGGGTATTTTGTCAAAGCAACAAGAAAAGTAACAGAGAAATTTAGTGCCATGATGTAGGGCTATTAATATGATAAATAGGTCCATGTGATTTATTGGCCTATAAAACTGGTTTGTAGGAAATACGTAGAGGAGTTTGAAACTTTAGGCTAGAAAAAGCCATAGTATAGTATAGGAAGAACTTAATGGGCCATTCTAGTTGGTGTTTAAAAACCAAAAAGCCAAGACAAATAAGACAGGAGGTTCCACTCAGAAAGTTTCAGAATGGAGTAAGGACTCTATTGGGAACTGTGCTAGAGTTAGTTTGTATTAATCTCGCAAGGAATTTCGTTGCATTCTGACCTTTAATAAGGCAAGATTAAAAAGCAGTGGGCTAATTTCCTTAGGAGGAGAAAAATCACAAGACAGGATCAAATTGGGCTGTAACAGGGGAGTATTTGGGCTGTGACATTAGTGCTCATTGCTCTGATCCAACCTTACAATGAGAGTTACAAGTAAAGTAGAAAATATAAAAAGGGTACAAGTTACAGGAACAATAGGGAGAGCAATTTAAGATTTTAGAGAAGGAAGGTTTGAAAGCAGCTATAATTTCAAGAGATTAACACCATTAGATAGAATTGCTTTTGAGAAAATAGCCATTTTCACAATCTTGACTATTTCAGTCAATGAGCATGGGAAGTCTTGCCATCTTGTAGTGTCTTCTTGAGTTTTTAAAGTTTTCAATATAGAGGTTCATGATTAGATTTAATCCTATTTTTGAGAATATTAAAAATCTAAATTACTATTGAGGACACCAAACTTGAATTCTCTGCTCCAACTCTTCACTAGGCCTGTGAAGAAGCATAGCACTTCCAAGAGATGAGGGGCAAGGCTGAAGCCTCTGCTCTGTCAGTTCAATTGAGGAGAAAGAAGGTTTAAAGTCTTCCAGGTTCACCCAGCCCACTGAACAAAAAGGGTAAGCAAAGCCTCCCAGGCGTTCAGAGCTTAACAAAGGTAAAAAGTGGACTTGAGGACCCTCTAGTGCACTGAGCTCACTAGAGGTAAAGGGCAGGCTGGTGTTTCTAGGGCACAAAAAAACCCCAAAAAGTTTGGTTTAAAAAGAGCTACCCATCTTCATTGCAAGAAACATACAGGGCAGGAAAGTAAGGCAGATGGTCACTCTGCATCTGCAGTCAGGAAATAGAGCTAAGGTGTTTTTTTTTTATATGCAATTAAACTCAAGGTATAGCTAAATTAAAATTCAACATTTAAAATTTATGTTCAAGAGAGTAATGTCAAATACAGATCCCAGCCTATATCCCAAGGACTTTCCCAAAGTAGTTAGTTATAAGACCTATGCAAAGGTATTTAACATTTCTTACAATTTTATTTTCTTTATAAAAGATGGTATCTTTCTCATTTTGCAGATTTATTATGTCTATGATGCAAGATAATTCGTGTGAACTTTTTTGAAACTGTTGAGCACTGCAAGTGTCAGTCATTTCTATAATCATGGTGCCTTATATAAATTCTAAGTAAAATATTGATTGTTTCTCATACTTATTCTAAAATTCATTCCAAGAAAGTTTTTCCATTTTATAATAAAAGTAAAATGTTTACATTTAGATAAAAGTCTATGGGGTGGGTGGGGGAGATTGCCCCATGGGTAAAGCACTTGCTGTACCAGCCTGAAGATGGAGTTCAGGTCTTCAGGACCTTCACAAATCCAGATATGGTCATCTACATCTCAATTCCAACATGCCTACTGCAAAATTGGAAATGGAAACAAGGTTATCCATGGAAGCCCAATTAGCTTGGACTATACTAGTGGTAAACAACAAGAGGCTTTGATTCAAACAAGATTGAACTAGAACAACAATATCCTGTGTTTTTCTCTGACATCCACATTGGAACTGAGGCACACATGCACTTGTGTTAACATACAGAAGTACATATAGAAATACGTATACCAAACACATACATCCACCACACACCTGCACAGAAGAAATTGTTTTAATATCTCTGGGGAGTTTATGGCTTTATTTATTGGGTCAACTCAATTCACTTAATAAACTCCAGTGCTTCATGTGCCAATAGATACCCATCTGGAAAGAGAGTCTATAATCACTGATATCAAAAACCAGGATTATGTACTTTGCTTGGTGTACGAGATTAAGTACATGTGGGGAAAAATGGGAATCATTTCATTTCCATGCATCCACCTGTGTAACATTTACTCTATTACAATTTTATGAAACTTGTTGCTCTCAAATAAGTCCCTATAGTTTTCTTTAGTGATTCCATGCTTTATGGACATTTAATTTCTATTAAACACTTAAACACTGTAAATTTAATCAGTGTTTTTAATATAATAAGCAACTGAAAATAACATGGATGTGAACATGTAGACTATCCATTGTAGTACATGCAGTAGTAATTCTTCATTCCTTTTTAAACTATTTTATTTATTTAACAGAGAGAGAGAGAGAGAGAGAGAGAGAGAGAGAGAGAGAGAGAGAGAGAGAAAGAGAAAGAGAATATGAAGGGGTATGCCAGGGTCTCTTGCCATAAGCAAATGGGTTCAGATGTGTGCGTCATTTTACGAATCTGGCTATCTGGCTTTACATTGAATTAAGCATCTATTTTGCTTAATCTATTCTCCCCCCCCCCCGGGGGTAGGGTCTCACTCTAGCTCATACCGACCTGGAATTCACTCTGTAGTCTTATGGTGACCTGAAACTCATGGAGATCTTCCTACCTCTGACTCCCAAGTGCTAGGATAAAAGGTGTGCTCCTACCACAGGGCTTTTCTCATCATGATAAACTCTAGCCTGGAGCTAGAAGCCAAATGAAACCCTCCTTTGTTTGCTTCAGGTGCATGTTTTTAGATATTTGTGGCAGCAATTAGGAAATTTCTCTGCACCGAGATAGTTTTATATGAATAGGAAGCTCATACATTGAATCTTATCAAGAACTTGATCTGCTTAGCTTAACACAAATCTTACACATAAAAGTTACTCAAGAAAGAAATGTTTATAAAAGTGAATAAGTCAAATGGAATCAATGTTCAAAAATAGAGCATATAAGGAAACATTTGGAAATTGTTTATAAAACAGATACTAACAAACTATGTATGAAACATGAAATTTATGCAGAAAATGTTCGTTAGTGTAGACTACCATGAGAGATGCTCTTTACCTGGTTTCTCTCTGATTATCATGTTCACTCTTACAGACAGGAGTGCATCTGTTTTTGTTAGGCAATTCTTTAATATAGATCATACACTGATCAAATTTTTAGTGAATATAAACAGAATAAATTTGGTTCTCTGTTGGTGCTTAGAAAGGATTGAGGCTGCCATCCATTGCATGAAACACCCACGTGCTTTCTTTTCCACTGGCTGACAAGGAAATGCTGTCACCATAAGACAGTAACCTCTGCTGGTTCTGAGTGGGCGGACTTAGAAGCTCTACTGCGTCCTCATTGTAAACATGGCAAAGCTCCTTTAAGAAAATAAAAGTATCTGGACAAATTTCCTTTTCCTAATGTTGCATCAAATCCCAACAACTGGTCTATTAAAATAAACATTTTTAGACACATACAATTTAATGGAATTTTGTAAATCCCAATTCTTATCAACAGATTTTTTTCAGAAATATGTCCATGTCTTCAAAAGTCAGACACATGATGG
This sequence comes from Zapus hudsonius, assembly GCA_004024765.1. Taxonomy (NCBI): domain Eukaryota; kingdom Metazoa; phylum Chordata; class Mammalia; order Rodentia; family Dipodidae; genus Zapus; species Zapus hudsonius. Next base: position 137,565 of record PVHP010000290.1, on the reverse strand, counting down.
AGATCTATGGGTATTGCAACTTTGTAACTGTAAGAGGCTTGCTTGTGAGATGTGCTCCTTCCTCAGTGTCAGTGGTGGAAGATGAACAGCATGAAAGAAAACTTAATCCCCCTTTGGCTGGATGATTCACTTCCTGTTAGAAGTTGCGCTTGAAAACAAATGTGCTACTACTATGTGACATCAGGAAGATATAGTCACTGTATAACGCTGTTAGCACATAATGATCTACTGAGAATTTAACATAGCAAGCTCATATAATAATACACTGAAAATTAACGTTATTTTAATCTCAGCGCTCTGGAACCTTTAAGAAGGAATAAGAATCATTCTCTTTAACTTTTCAGGCATGAGGCCAGCTATTAAATGTGAAGTATGTATTCTGTTTTGGGGAGAGGATGTCAGAGGTAAACAAAACATGGGCTTTTGTGCATTAGGCTTGAAAGTTGCAAGAGAGAATTGAAATGCTAATGCTAATTATGTGATCTTTGGACAATTACTGTGTGGAGAAGGAGAAACTAGTGGTAACTTTGTCCTTATGCTTGGTATGTATGTAAAGAAGATATTTGAAGAGAGGATCACCAGGGATAGGGGAAAGTATCCAACTAAGAGTCATGTGGGAGTCGCAGAAACCAAAGAGAACTTGTTGACAATGAATTTTTTAAAATCTTAGATACATGGGTGCCAATAAGCACTTAGGTTTCCTATGAAAACAGCATGATCTGAAACCCATCCTGAGAGATGCAGATCTGGTACACAAACACAGTCAGATCTTCTAACATGAGTGGGCTTCACGACTGTTGATGGGAAACTGGGAAATGCTCCACACTCAAAGTAACTTTAGAATTGAAAAGAGAATTCCTTCATGTACTAGGAAATTAAGTTGCTATGGAAACCGCTGACCTTTATTCTTGAACTGCATAAACATATTAGCTTTCTATGACTGTACAAATTCAGAAACCAAAGAGAAATTCTGAGGAAAATGAAGTCAAAGCAAGCATTAAACTTCATTTTGTGACTCAAAACATTTGACACAGCTGGGCGTGGTGGCGCACGCCTTTAATCCCAGCACTCAGGAGGCAGAGGTAGGAGGATCGCCATGAGTTCAAGGCCAGCCTGGGACAACATAGTGAATTCCAGATCAGCCTGGGCTAGAGTGAGACCCTGCCTCGAAAAACCAAAAAAAAAAAAAAATTGACACTATATTTTTCTTTATTGTGGTCAGAACATAAAATCCACTACTCACCAAAACATTAATGACACACGTTTTGCAACTGCAGGCATGATGGGTATACAGAAGATCTCTAGATCCTCTTCACTGTGCATAAATGCAATTATGTAGCTGCTTTCTATTTTCTTCTCCCCACACCTCCTGGTAACTTCCATCCTCTTCATGTCTATATTTTTGACAGCTTTATGTAATTCATATTTATATAGTATGATGGTGATACCTTCATTTTGTGATTGGCTTATCTCACTTGGCATATTGTCCTCTAGGTTTATCCATACTGTTGTATATGCCAGGACTTCTTGCATTTAAAATCTGATTAATATTCTATTGTATGCATGATAGTTTTTCATTTATGCATCAATGAACATTTTGGAAATTTTGGCAAATATTGCAACCAAAGGGTCAGCATAGATACCACTTTAAGATCCACATTTTAATTCTTTTTGGATAGACTATCAAAAGGTGGAATTTATGGATTATATATTTCTATTGTTATTTAGAGTGTTTTCATACTGTTTTCCACAGCAGCATCAAGATTTTACATTGCCACCAATGGCCTATCCAAGCTCCAATTTCTGCTGAGATGGGCCAAAACAGTTTTAGCATTTGTGTGTACACTAGTGTGTGTCCATGCCCACATGCAAATTCATGCGGAAGTCAGAGGATGACCTCAGGATCCAGTCACTGTGATGAGCTCTCAGCAGCTTCTAATTTTCTGCTTCAGTGAGTTTTGAGTCTCCTCACTGTTCATGGCCATCTCACTGAAGAAGGTTCTCTGCCTTGGTATGAAAACTCTACTCTTAGTCAATGCACCATTTCCTCTGTAATGGTTCCTGGAAACTAACAGATGTAATACAGATATAGCCTTGTGCTAGGCACTCAGCTTTTGCTTCTCATCATTCTGACAGGTCTTGCATCTCCCTGACATTTGCTACCATCTATAAAATGCAGGTTCGATAAACAAGAGAGCAGTTTTGAGTGTAGGGCGGCACTCACCTTGAACCTGAGATGAGTATTCTACCTTGCTCAAGCTGGGCTAGTGTGGGCAGGCTCTCTGTGGGTCTGGCGACCATTATTGGAGACAGATTTTCTCATTGCTGAAGACTTCACACACTATAGATCCAGGATGCAGAGAAATCAAGTTGGAACTGGGCTGGAAACTTCTTCCATAGTGGTTAGCATTCTTAGTGCTTGAAATTGCTGTGCAGGCTAATTATGGAGAATTGACATTCACAGTGTTATCAAGTTTGGACCTTCTGTGAAACATTGCTGAGCTACCGTCAAGATGTGCTCAATGGTGTAATAGTGGCAAGTCTATTATGGGGGTAACCAATCATTTTCTGATTGGCTTTGAGGCCCTGTTCACAGGCAGGATTCCACATCTGACACTGTAAATTTAGTCAAATGCCTATGGATGGGGAGATCATACATTTTTGGGGGGAACCTATTGCTGTTGTTTTGCTAAATGGGCATGACTAGCTCATTTAGTTGCCTTCTTTTGTCTGCTTTGGGCAGAGATTCTTTATCCAGAGGGCAACATTAACTACAAAGATTCATAAATGATAGAGTCATTAAAATAAGTGACTGCTGAATGCTCATCCATATGGTCAGCCATATTACCACCTCTAAGGATCAGACAACATGACAGAAGAGGGAGCAAGAAAAATGTAAGAGCCCAAGGAAGCGGGGAGTGGTGTGGAACCATGACTTCTAGGCATTGCATGGCTGTTGTGCTTGTGAACTCACAGTAGCTGTGCTTACATTCAGAAGATCTGCATTCTTTTGGGGAGGTGTAGAGCTCACAAGGTCCTGTTGCTCCCTAAAGATCTATACCTAATTAATGGTTGATGGTAGGAGAGACATTTTCTTCAAGAAGATATCCGCTGGTAACATCTATGTCCCCTGTAAACAACCCCTCACCTATGCTCCTGTAAACAACATTAATGAGACTCATTGGGTCCTCAAAAAAATTAGATGACCAGAAAGCAGAAGGAGAGTTAATTGGGAAGAACGGACAGTGGGAGTGGGAAGAGGATGATAAACAATAATGAGGTGAATGTGATCTCAATACATTATATATATTGATAAAATAGCATATTAAAGCCAATTATGTAATTTAATGTATGTTAATAAAAATTCTGAAATTATGTGATTATACATGTCTTTAGTATGCATAGTATAAAAGTAGAAATAAAACTGTCTTTAAAATAGGAGACTAATGTGAGGGGTAGGAGAAAATGCAGTGGTGGGGATAAATATTGTCAAAGTACATGATATACATGAATAAAAATGTCTTTGTAAATACAGATCAGTCTGTATAATGGATATGCATTAGTCAAAATAATAAAGTAAAAATTTCAAAATTCTAATCAAATTCATTCCTTAATAGTTAAAGAATAAAACCAATATGGTAAAATAAAAATGCTACTAAAATTAAAGGATGAAAAAGGGGGGATACACAGTTTCAAAAAAGTAAAAAGAAAATATTTCCCACTCATTTTAAATGATTTTTAATGTGATAAAAAAGTTTATAATGTGATGTGTCATTAAAATAAAAGAGGAGAGATATAACAGAAGGAAAAGGACAAATAGGAAAAAGCATTGGAGTATCTTCTTTCTGGGTTCTTAAAAACTAGATTCTCAAATGCATTCAGTTGAACTATGTGCTACTGTAGTCTTTCCCATAACTTACTCTGGTGTGCACCCCATACTAATCAAATGTCTGATGTCCAACCATAGCACTGAGATATGTATAGGTAGACCTGTCTTTGTAGTTTTAAAACCTGCTGAGACATCAGATATCCTACGAGGGGAGCCTTTCTTGGACATTAGTCAGTCTTCAGGAGAATGAGAGTTCCTCAACTCCACAGAGCGGTTCCAAGGCTGTCATCTCCAGACCCCTTTCTCTGTGAATTCCCAAAGGCTTCCTTGCTTTCTCTTTGGAATAAGTCAACTTTTTTCCTAAGTTAACAGTTCTCTGCTTCTATGCATCATTTTGAGATGTCTTTTAACCAACAGTCATGTACTATTTAGCAGCCAGGGAGTGGTGGTGCACACTTTTAACCACAGTACTTGGGAGGCAGACATAGGAGGATCACTGACTTCAAGGCCACTACATAGTGAATTCCACGTCAGCCCGGGCTACAGTGAGACCCTACCTCAAAAAAAGTATTAATTAATGTCAGATTGCACAAAACTCAAATGATTATAATAAAGTAGCTTTTATACCTCACAGATGTTTTGAAGTGAGTGACAATATGTTGAGTGTACCTTAGACAGGAAAGTGCTTGCATCTAATCACATTAATGTTTTAACTGTTTTTCTAGATTTTCTTAAGGTTGAAATGTTTCATTAGATTTCTCCCACTTTTAAAAACAATATTTATTTATTTATTTATTTATTTATTTATTTATTTATTTATTTGAGTGACAGAGATATAAAGTACATATATAGAAAGTACAAGTGCATCCTGCCACTACAAACAGACTCTGGGCACATGCACCACTTGGTGCATCTGTGTTTAAGTGGAAATTGAACCCAGGCTGTCAGTCTTTATAAGCAAGTAGTTTAACAACTGAACCATGTCTCTAGCCCTTCTCCCATATTTTAGTCCTTATGTTGTAACACTATTAAATTTAATACTTTAGTCCTGTCGAAGGTTTTGAAAAAGCATCTATTCAAAAATCTCTTTTGCTCTTAAATTTTTGTACAATAAGTCTGCCAGAGACAATTTAGTCTAAGAATAGCTTAAGAGCAGTCAAAAATATCTTATTTTAATTATTTAGTATTCAGATGAAGGGTTGAATACTGTGTATAATACATCCATTGTCTTCCTTGAGGGCTATATATAATAGTAATGAAGCTAATAAGAATAGTGACTGAACTCTCTTTTCCTTTTTATATGTTTACATCTGAAAGGAATATTCCCAAAAATGCTCTAGAGAGAAGTTGCCTCTCTATGTCATGTAACAAATGAGCTAGGCGTTCCTGAATATTTCCGATGACATCTAGGGACTCAGATACATCAAGATGTATTGATCAGGGGTATAAAATTGTGGTGAAAATGTTACTAAAATATAGCAAACACAACCCTGAGGGCCACTTCTTTGGGGCCTTTCCTAATTTATGGCTTACTTATTATTTTTTTTAATATATCATATTCCTTATGCCTGTTTTCCTCTTGTAAAATTGAGATTAAATTTTTATAGGCTGTGCTTCAGGATACTCAAGTGAAAATTTATTTTGTGTGTAGAATATTTAACAGACATTCTAATTAACCAGTCATGACAGTGAGGTTCAGTACAGTTTTGTGCATATAATTTAATTTTGCTCTGTAGTTAAGTACATACATATTTTGTTAAACACTTGGAAGCTAAGAAATCTAAGAATCAAGAGGTTACATGACATACTAAAAGCAATAAAAAACAAAACAAAAAAGGCAATGCTGCCAAAATTGCCTAATGACTACAAAGAACGGTGTAAACCCAGATAGAAGAGAAGAATCAAATATAGTTTCTGGAACTACCATGAAGTTTATAAAGGCTGTCTGTTTCCATTTTGGAGGCTGGTTATCCAAGAGAATCTCTTTCCTGGGGGCTTCCCATATTCTTTAGCTCATGGTCCTCTGTGTTTTCAAATCAGCAAATTGTAGTTCTGAGCGTTTTCACATTGACATTTGTCTGATCCTTTCCTCTTTTCTTTCCTGCATGCTAAAAACAGCCTTTGGAACAACACTACCTCCCACCCCAGATCACAGAGGTCAAGATTCCCATTTCAGAGGCAGCACCCTTAGTCCCATCTGCCACCCCATTGTTTGTGGAACATGGAAACATACTCTCAAGGTGTAGGACAAGAACATGGAGGCCTTTGGAATGTCAGGATAAAAATATGGCGGGTTTCCAAGGCCATTATTCTGCTGAACCCTGGTGGCAAGAAATAAATTTCCTCAAATAAATGAAAAAATTATATGAAAATATCAATAGTTTTATATTTTGTTATATTTAAACATTATATTAATTACTAAAGTTTTTCAAAAATCCAAGCTGTTCTATGATACAATTTGTCATTAATAAAGATAAAAGTAATCTTGGGTCACATTTACTCAAAAACATACGGTGAATTGACTCATGTAAATATATGTGAGCAGGAAGGGCATAACTCAAACAGCATAAATATATACACTGTATGCATACATCTGTTTTGTGCACAAGAATGGTAACTCAGTGCAGGTGAAACTTAAGGAAAATCTGCAAAGGATAGCCCCACAATAATGGTACCTACTTTCTTCTGAGAAATTTCAGTTTGAAAGTTATCACGCAGTTTGTGCTCTTAGGATTTTACTTCTTTTCTTTCTATTCTTTTTTGCAATAACCCTCTGAATTATAACTAGAGAAATTGAATTTATTTTAATCACAAATATACTTTGTGTCATATAATGTTCAAAAACCTATTTTTTGAAATATATTTTCCAAGGAGTCTACTACAATAAAAGTTCAAAATGTGCTTTTTTATTATTAATACTGCTCTTGTACTAGACACTCAATGTCGGTTTTTCACTTCTTACTCCATTTATCAAATTCTGATGTTCTTTTGAAATTATTATATTCTCATTGCTCCCTAATAATATCAGTATTTCTATGAGAACACTTTATAAGAAACAGCCCACATTAGTTATCATATTTAAAAAATAAAGAGAAAACAATTCACATTTATTGGACAACTTGCCATCTCTGATGTGGCATTCCAAATATTTAAAATGTAATACCCATCTAGTTGTCAACTTTAGCCTGTGAATTATGCACTTGTTATCTTAGCCTGACAGACGAGAAAACTGGGTCACAGAAATATTAAATGATTTTCCCAAAGTCTAGAAAACATACGTAGTAAAGTCAGGACCTAGAATGTGTGTTGACAGTTGACATCAAACCATCTATTATGCTGCTGGGAACATTTAGGAGCATGAAATACATTTATCTTCTGGAGTTTCTGTGACCCACAACATTAGTTTCAGTATGATCCAGCGCTGACCCATTTCATAGGGAACTGAGGGGCATATTTGACAAAGAAAACAAGCCACTATGTGTGGTTGCCATTAACACAACAGGAGTTTTGTAACCTCCAGAAATAAGCTGCAGCATCCTGCTTTCTGAATTCTGCCTAGTCTTGCTTCTTCAGACCAGACTCACAAAGCTGCCAGGCATCTGCCCAATAGTTCCTCTTACATCATGCTTTCCTGAGAACCCAAAGCAACTCTGTAATGCTCAGAGGAGCAAGTCCAGACTACTCCATCTGCACACGCCTCCTTCTTTTTGTCTTTGGCCCTGTTATATTTACCTAATCTTCTATTTCTTCCAAAAACAGCTCGACTCCAAAACCTTGGACGTAGCCCAAGTGCCTCTTTTTGTGACACTTGATAGCCGATCTATCAGCAAAGCCCTGTGTTTCTGACTTCAAAGCATCCACAGCTTAACCATTCTTTAAAGTGTCTGCTGCTACCGCCCTGGAGCACATACCTATCAGGCCTTACTGAAACACTATCCAGCTGCAGAACTGGTTCAACCGCTTCCACACTTGCCCTTCTGTACAATCTTCCAGACATTCAAGTCAAACATTCTTTCTGCAAAAATTACTCCCTTGCTGAAATCTTCTGTAATGTCAGCGGACACCATGCAGAATAAAAGTCCAAGGGCCATGCCAGATTCCGCATGTTGAGGTACCACTTCACCTCAGAAATCTAACTTCCTTTTGTTCTGTAATCTGTGCCTACTCTTCTTTGACTACTTCGTAGTGGCCGCATTGGTGCTTATCATCTCGAACAGATGTAGATTCAGAAATAATTTCTAAAATGCAGATAGTTTTTATGCATTACTCTCTGAAGCAATAGCATAGAATAATAAGGAAACCTGGAGTTTCCTATAAAAACATTGTTTACTATTTCTGAAGATAAAACAATGATTATTATAGTTGAAACTGTAGCATCTGTAAAGAAAATCTTGAAAAAAAACATTTTTCTACATGCAAAAAGCAAAGGTCATTTTTAAATTAACTTAATGACTTTGAAAAAGTTCATTTAAGGGTGACATAATATATGAAAAAGGATAAAGAAGATAATAACAAAGGTATTAATAAATTGATTCTTTTTTTTTTTTTTGAGGAAATGTCTCATTCTAGGCCAGATTGATTGACCAGGAATTCACTATGTAGTTTCAAGGTAACTTTGAACTCAGAAGCAATCCTACTACCTCTGCCTCCCTTGTGGTGGGATTAAACGCTTGTACCACCACACCCAGCTTAATAAATTGATATTTTCTAAAAAGAGAGTTTATCAACAAAGAGTGTGACCTGAATCACCTTTTACTATTATTATAAGATTATCCAACATTGAGTTTGGTAATATCTCATTAAACATAAAACTGACCTTTCCTGAGCCTTCCTTGAAGGAAAACCTTTGTTAAAACTAAAAATTTCAAAGGTATGGATGTAGGAAGATGGTGTAACATTTGCCTCACACAAGTAAGGCCTTGGGTTTAACCCCAGGCACTGTAAATTAATTAATGGGTAGATTTTACCTTGCCGTCAGCTTAAGTTTATAACTATGCTTATCCCCTTTAATATATGCTTTTCTCACTCCTGGTGGAAAAATATGTTTATTTTTGTTTGTCTGTTTTTTCTATAGCTGGCAGTGAAAGAAGGGGAGAACCAAGACCCATCAATAAAGGAAAGATAGTCAATTGGCTAGCATGAGACAAGCCACGCCTAGCTTATCTGCCAGGGCCCAGGACATAGGATAGAGGAAGTGGTTATTTAGACATGAGTGCTGCTCTCACTGCTATCCCGACAACCTGGTCCAGGGAGATGGCAATAGACACTGTGGATACATAAAACTCATCAAAGCAGAATTCCAGAGGTTGAAAGGGTCAGCACTAAAGTAGACTTACAGCACACCTGCCAAAGCTCAGGGAACATGATGGAACAGGAGCCAGAAAGATTGTCAGAGTCACAGGGTGGGAAGGAGTATCCTGAGGCATTGATACCCTCCCCCCAGAAACTGATGAATTTATAACCTCATGGTGAATACTAACAATCCCAATGAGGAGGACCCTCAGGAGCAGGAAAGAGATGTAAGAGGATAACACAAGGGAAAGGGAACAATATGCAATTTGTTCATACAGTAAAATTCATAATTAATAAAACATATTAAAAACCAACTTTCTTCCAGTAGATGTTTAACTGCTTAACTAGGAAAATTCAGAATAGACGATTAAGAAAATCACTTATTCTTCCCATTTATGACTTTGAGCCAACATTTATAGAAAATTGATCAAGGCAAAACATTAGAACTTCTTATTTGATTTATGTTTTGGGGATGAGATGCTATAGTTTTTACAAAGTGCTCATTAGCTTGCTCCCTGTGCATGAATAATTTTGTTGAAACATTTTTCTAGAAAATCTATGCTATAATATATACAAAATGTATCATTTAAATCATTTTCAATAAGTAATTCATTAGCATTAAATGCATTCACATTGCTCTGCACATGTTACCATTAGCTGTCTGCCTTCATGAGTTTCACCATCAGCAGTGAACCTCTGAACACAGTCAATAGTTACTTTTCATTCATCTTTCCCTCTGGTATTTTCTGCTATTTTCTGTCTGAATATGTCTATGATAGGTACCTTAAAGAACGGGAATAATATCGCATTTGTCCTTTCATGCTTGGATAATTTCATTTGCTGTAACAAAGTTTAAATTTTCAAGGTTTGTCCATGCTTTAATATAACATATTAAAATTTAATTTCCTTTGAATGTTCAATAATATTCTGTTCTTCACACATAATGCATTGTATTTTTTTTCTGTCAACATTTGGCTGTTGTGGATGACAGTGCTATGAAAATTAGTGTACAAATAAATGTTTGTTTTCCTGCTTGTAATTCTTTAGCTTATACCAGGAGCACAATTACTGGCACTTCTATTATGTTTAATCTTTCCAGGAACTCTCATCTATTTTTCCATAGTGTCTGCACATTTAGCATTGCCATTAGCAATTCAGTGGCTCCAGTTTCTCTCTAATACCTGAAGAATTATTTTATCTCAGAAAAAAAAATGAATGAAGCACAAATGTGCAATAATGGGAGATGCCTTAAGTAAGTGGCTCACACATGTTCTCCATGTAATGCAGCTGCGAATCTGATGATGGATGATGACGATGTTTGAAATGAGGACACTGGCAAAAGTGAAAATGAAGCTGCTTTTAATTTTTAAGGCTAATCTCAGAAAACAAGTAATTTTAATAATTAAACATTGAAAAAATGGAAGGATTAGGATAATGATACAGAAGCAGCTAAAATCAGGACCTCATTGATGAGATCACATCCAGTAAACAATGTGAATATTGGTGCTCCAGTCAGAAGAATGTAAAATACGATAACAAGTTTGCATGGTATTGTGTTTTAGATGCTAGATTGAATGGTATAAAGTGTCATTAAAAGGTTTTGGGGTGAATGATATGATCATATTTAAGTGTTTGATTTGGGCTTTTCCGTGAAAAGAGATGAGAAAGCCAATGAAGAAGTTCTTCCAATAACAATGAAGGTGGGATTTTCAGTCATGCAGGGACTTCATGCATGGATGGTGTTTCTGGACTGGAGAGATGGCTCAGCCTCTGAAGGTGCTTTCTTGAATGGGTGTTTCTGACTACAGAATGGATTATATTGAAGTGTGAGAGAAGCTTTGGGCCTGAGCCTACTCTCTTGTTATTCTCTAATAGCACCTGACATTCAGTTTAACACATTGATGGATATCCCTACTCCTGCAATTTCCATAGTCCAGTATGGTTGAGTGAAAACTCAACCATCAATAAGACATAAGCATATGTTTTATGTATAAACTTGCAGGAATACTCTCTAAAGGGTGGGATTGGCCTTTTCTTTGTGCCTTCTTTACTTCCCATTCCTCAGAATTCAGATAGGATAGGTAATCAGGCTAAAGTAGACATCAATTGTGAAAAAAAATTATCCTAGTAGGTAGGGCATGGAAATAGATACTGGTATATCTTGGGAAAATTCCGACTGCCCCTTGTCATTAACATGTATTCTTACTAAGTGTGAAAGCAAAGTGTAATGAACATAGATGCAAAAGTAAAGCCTGCGTTACTGGTCAGGAGGCATCTGCAATCATCTAAGTAAGTGCCCAGAATGAGGGCTGGAGAAATGGTTTAGTGGTTCAAGGCACTTAATGGACAGGTGAGCCTAAACAAGCTCTTCTTTCAAAATTGACATTAGGTGAGGGCGATTCATAAATATTTCTATAGCTGTAGTAAGAACTGGGCTGTAAATGAATTTATAGATTCATTAGAGTTCACTACTAGGAAAAGGATAGAAACAAATCAGGACAGAATACCAAATCTAAGAGCACAATGTTTGCAAGTCCATGAGATGAAAGGAGTCAGCAAAGATGGCTAAAATAGTGGATAGTGTGGTATCTCCAGGGCACAAGGTTCTGCTTTAAACACAGAGTGAATACTTGCAACAAATGCTGCCAGTCCATTCAGTTAAGCCATACACAAGGAGTGATGGTTGATCTGGCAATGTAATGGATATGGAGAGCCTTGTCATGAGCTGTATTTAAAGAGCAGTGAGAAAATAGCATCACTGGAGGATCCAAGGAAGAAGATAGGGACTCATAATACAAATGATTCTTTTAGTGGCATTGTGGTAGGAAGGAAAAGGAGGGTGACTCTTCTTGTTCTGTTCAGGATGGTAAATGTTGTGAGATGTTTATATGTTTCCTCTGGGAATCTGTGGGGAGGGTCCATACACAGGTGGATCACTGGGGAATAGAAGCTATTTCCTACCTTTTTGTTAATGACAGGAGAGAGAATCCAGCACATGTGTGGACAGGGTAGCTACTAGAATGAGTGAAGATACTTCATTTGAAGGATAAAGGAATTTTTTTCAAATATTTATATTTTCATGATGGAGTGGTGGGGCATTTAAAAAATAAGTAGATTTTTTTCCTAGCATATAGATAAAGGCCTGAGCTGAAAATGAAAAAGTGGAAGAAATGTTAGATGCTTGAGGACAAACAAGAAGGAAGGTCAAATGAAAACACTAGAGCCAATTAAGCAGGGAAATGTAGGAGGGAATTCTCAGATGGATGGGTGGACATGACATGGCCACTGTATCGAGGGACTCCCAGCAAGTGTCAGTGCCTCACAAGAGCTGCCCAATATTGGAGCCCCTGAAGAATTATTAAAAGTTAATAATAACTTTGGGGGGAGGGGAAGCATTTTCTTCAGTTGTGTAACCACTGGTAAGTTTCACCTTCTCTGGTAAATGACCCCCATCTATACTCATACAATCCACCCTAATTAAACTCCCTGGGTTGTACACAAACACACACATAAAAAGACAGGCAAGTGGAAGACAGGAGATGAAGGGGTTCAAGGGTTCAGTGGGAGAGGATTAGGCTGGGGAAGATGGGTGGACACTATGATCAGTATGCATTATATTCATGGGTAAAAGTTGACCATAAACAAATTGAAATATTATTGAATAAGAATGAAAAAAAAATCACCTAGCAGCACAATACGGGAAAGTTGATCCATGTGGATATTGCAGTCCTCAAGATTTAGAAGGGAACTAGGTATTAGAATCAAGAAATTAGAGGAAATAATTTAGAATTTTGTAGGTGATAGCATAAGGGGAAAAAGTGCTAAAACTCTTCATATCTTTCTCAAAATTGAATTATCTTGCAGCTTGAGAGATGGTTTCGTGGATAAGGAAATTGCCTGCAAAGGAGAAGGACCCAAGTTTGATTCCCTAGTGTCCTTATAAAGCCAAAATGCACAAGGTGGCACATTTGTCTGGATTTCCTTTGCAGAGGCTGGAAGCCCTGGATCTCCCATTCTTTCTGTCTGTCTGTCTCTTATAAACAAACAAACAAACGAAATATTTTTTAAAATTGAATTATCTTGTATATGAGAATGCATTGGGACCTTGAAAAAAATTCTGTGTTTGATAAATTGACCCACTTTACCTGTATTTATTCACGCTTTTATCAAATTTTTCTAATATTCTAGGCAGAAAAGAAAGGTGAATGAATAATGATGGCATATTTTCCAATAATAAAGAAATCAGTCTCATAAAAGAGACTTGCATGAAAGCAACAGTGATGTAATGGAGATCCAGATAGATATTTGTGAAGCATTAATCACTAAAATCACAGGAGTGATGAACTGTTGAAAGCCATTTAGATTATATACAAGGCATCCCCAAAACAAAAAAAAAAAAAAAAAAAAAAAAAAAAAAAAAAAAAAAAAAAAAAAAAAAAAAAAAAAAAAAAAAAAAAAAAAAAAAAACAAGCTCTATCAGCTGAAAGGAAAAATAACATATCGAAATTTAGGAAAAAATGGTCTGACTTTGAGCAGATCTTACTAAGTGAACACTCAAAAGAATGGAGAATTGGAAGCCGCATATTCTCCCTAATATGTGGTCCTTAACCAAGATAACTGTGTTCTTTATGCAGACTAGTAGTAAGAAGTGAAAGGATATGAATGAGGGGATGCAGCGAGAGAGCTGGGGCCCATCTAACCCTACCAACCTACCGTAGGCTGATACCTGAGATTCTGGCAAGAAAGCCACCACAGTCATACCGTGGAGGATCCATATGGAACCTTGCAGAGAATGAAGGGAGGAACAAGGGACCCACAGCCACAGTCATTCAATCTACACAGGATAAGCCAGTGAGACACAAAGACCCCAAAACTCACAACCTTAAAGCAGCCTTAATACTCATCCACCACGACTCAGGGAACTGTGCGGAGGAGGGGGTGGAAAGATTGTAAGAGCTGTGGTGGGGGAGACTATCCACAGGTGTGGCACCCTTCAGTATCAACACACTTGGGCCAGGAGGGCCGGGCTGAGTACTAGGCTATCCAGGATTCCCTGCCACAAGGACTAATACAGACAGCCCACGGAGGAGGATATCCAGCTGATTGGGGATGGGGAGGGGGGGGCATTGGGGAATTGGGGATAACAACTCATTGTTTGCCCAATGAATAATGTAACACATTATGGACAATAAACATATATTTAAGATTAAAAAAAAAAACAAGCTCTATTTTACATTGATTTTCTGAACCATATCAGGTAGGTTCAGAAGTACATGAAAGAGTACAAAGTACACTGAGAGATACAATGGCATAGAACTTTCTAACCACTACTATTGAATTATATTATGGGAGGTCATGTTAAAAGTAAGATTCTTTGTGGTTAATATTTTCCAGGCATTCTAATTAGGCATAGGCAGCCATGTTAGTTCTGTCTAGAGGCAAAATTGTTCTTCCGTGTTATATCAAATTGTCTATGTCATGTAAGTTTAAAGTCAAAACATCTGCTTGGAAATATTAGGGGAAAACAGGGCCTGGGCAGATGGGTCAGCCGTTAAAGGCAATTGCTTAAAAAATTAATCAAGTTGTTAGGGAAGGAAATCTAAATGCTGAAGTTGGAGTGTACTAACTGCTATTTCACTAAATGGTTTCATAAGATTTTCTCTGAAAACTTGGACTCAATATCAGGGGGTCATCGAGTATTTTATAATTTTCTAGCATGTTCTGTTTGGGGGGGAAGATTTGATCAACTAATACCTGTCACAGTGACTCATGACACCTGCTGTAACAATCATTACACTCATTAGGTTATAGCTAATATCAGAAGAGAACTTAGTGCCTTCAGTTATTGCTCCTGGGCTTTTCAAATAGAACTCTATTTTCACAGTTCACATGGATATTCAGTATCCATTCTTATTTTTAATTTGTAGTAATAGCTAGTGATTTTTGGTTAGACATGTAATAATATATATCATTTACTTTTATTACTTTCAAAATAAGGGATAATTACAGCACTATACCACTAGGTTACAGTGAACATTATCAAGTAAAATCATGGGGGAAAAAATCTCGGTATTTTTTATTGTTGTTATTACTAATGCCATCATGATTATTACAAGTTCACAGTTGTTTAATTTTGACACATATTGTTGCAAGTAAATAAAATTCACAGTGCAAGATAATTGAATTTATAGAGACAAAGCAAGATTTAAGAGCTAGAATAGTATTCAGTCTCAGAAAACAGAGGAATTAGAACTACAAGAGCCTTCAGAATTCTCTTTCTGTCTCCTGGGTATTTCTACAACACATGCATCAGATTTTCATCCCTGCATAATGACTTTTATGCCTGTTACCCCTAAGGTGGAAAGGTATTGCCACAGTCACTGAATTTACATGCTACATCTCCAGTCATATGGTACAACAAACTAGCTACCTTTTTATCCCATCTCTGTATAGGAGAGAAAATGTGATCAGCTCATTTTTGTCCAGTGATATTCTCCTGACTTGTTAGTATTGAGTGGGAATTGATACGATTTAAAAATGATGGCCATCTCATCTTTATACTGTTTGGGATCGTTTCTAGATAAAGGAATATTTCTTGTAGTGCAACAGAAAAGCTCTACTATAGCCTATTCCTGATTTCTCAGCAGTCTTTCCTTCCATATATCTACCTGATCTTGTTTTTAGTAATAGATCCACCCAAGGTCCACTGTTCTATTAACATACTTAACTAACATAGGGTCCCATGTATGGCTAAGTTTGCAACATGTATTTACTTTGTGGTTGTGGCATACGGGGAGGAATAAGAATATGATTCATGATCAACCCCATTAGACTTTGTGAATGCGAAAAGGATAGCTATCTGCAAAGTGGAAATGTTGACAGAAAATTTTTTCTACCCATTGCTGTATTTCAACCCCAGTTGTCCAGAGTTTACATTATGAACAGAAATATCCAGCATGGGAGGTTACTGTTGCTCACAGAAGTCATGAGTTAATAAACAAAAATCATAGTTCTGGGTTTGGGATACCTTCCTAGGAGGTATTGGTCAGAGAAGCTCCTGAGGGCCCCTCTCCCTTCAATAATGTGAGCTAATGCCACTGATGCTAATTGCCCACCAGCACTAGATAGTCAGACTCTATTGTTGAAGACAACACTGGCTTTTGTTGCAGAACATAGAGAAATCAAGCTGGATCTGAGCTAGAAGTCTACTCCTTGCTGGCTAACTGTCATAGATACTACTGGAAGGTGTAATGCAGGCTGCTTGGGAAGAAAATCCATCAACAGTCTTACCTGGCTGTGGAACTTGTGTGCTACACTATCAACCTGCCAGACAAGATGTGCCCGCTGGTACCATTGTGGTGTAGCTATAAGGGAGGTAATTAGTCACTTTCTGATTGGACTTCAGGCCTGCCTCACAGAAGGGAAGCAATCTGGCCAAAAGTTTGTGGCTGGGAGGTCATAGGCCTTAGTGAGAAAGCTATGACTGTTGTTTTGGGAACTGGATATATTGTACTCATCAAACTGCCTCCTAAATTTTATGTTTATGCACATAGATTAATGCTGCTTTCTGCTTTGATCAGAAAAGCTCCTTTTAGCAGTGGGTAGTAGTTAAAGCAGAGACTCATTGTTGGTCAAAATGCTGAGAATGAGGAACACTGTTGAGTGCTCAACCCTAAGTGATATATATATATATATATATATCACCCACTCCAAGGCTCAGAAACATTGTGGAAGAGGAGATAGAAAGAATGTAGGAGCTTGAGGAATAGAAGGAGTGTTGTGGAACACTATCTTCTGGACATGATATGGCTATTGTCCTCATGAACATATAGCAACTATATTAATTTCAACTAACACCAAAGATGCACCACAAGTTTGGATGAAAAAAAAGACAGATATAATAAGCCTGTTAGTTGTGCTGAGGTAAAGAGGGACTTAGCATAAATCATAATCTGCAGGAAGCAGTAGTAAGGATGCCCATGAAGGAAATTCCGAGTCACATTAGGAGAACTAAGAAAGTTGATGTGAAAGTACACAGTAGAAAGGGAAGCCTGGATTATGCATACCCAAACACAGTTGACACAATGAGTTTTAGTGCTTGACAATTTAGTGGGTGATTATAATTCTCAACAGTTTATTATGTACTTTATGACTAAAGCCAGGAGTTTACTCTGATATAAAATTATTAGTAAAGGGAAATGTTAATTGCCCTGACTTTAGCAGTACATATTGTAAATAAATATATTGTGACCAATAAATAATATTGCTATTTATATAACCTTAGGCAGAGACATCTGGGTATTGTAAGCTTTCTGAGTATTATAAATCTTCTACATCATAACAAATAGCAATGTGATCTGATTATTCAAAATAGTATCATATAAGATTTTATAATTTCTTTCCGTTTTGTAAAACAACTATCCCTTAATGCATTTTTCCAACAAAAATCACACATTATGGATTTTGCTTTTCCTACATTTCTAAGCATATTTATAGCTTTTAGGTACATTACTTAAGTGATCTTTAGTGACTTATAAGTGATTTCAATTCAAAAACCACTAGAAAAATATGATTTTATTGAGATTATTAGTTCAATGATTAGGAAATACTTTTTAATACCAGAAGTTTGATATCATGAAGAAACTGAAACCTCTGAAGCACATATCTTTTTCAAGTTAATTTTCAGTACTATGTCAACACTGAATTTCCAACAGGAAGGTATGGAATGAGAGCTACAGCAGTTACGAAACAAAAGAGAAAATATGCAGACATTATTTGGTGGAGTGAAAGAGCACACTCCTAGTAATAGTCCTTTGTAAGTTCATTAATTTAATTCAGTCTCTTGCTCATTCTCTAAATATTGATTTGACCCTTAATGTGACCTAACCTTCAGTATCAACCAAAAACAGATAGATATTCTCAAAGCAATAATGGGAGTTTGTTGGAAAGAAGTCAATCTTTTGCATAAATAAGCCTATAATTATAATTATGATAGTATTTAGGAAGAAAAGGTGCACGGAAACTCATACGCTCCTAAGCCTAAAGCCGACCTGGTCTGAAAGGCCAGGAAATCTTGCCATGAAAAGGAAAGTTGAATTGAACTCTTCAGGAGTAATTAGACCATCGTAGATATTGTTTCTTAAATGGACAAAAATGTTATTTTTGCAATATTATTAATAGTGGGAAAACATTCTCATCAATTGGGGAATACCGCACACGTAGCACACAACCTTCATAAAGAGGTATTAGGAACACATTAAAAATTAATTAGCTCCTTCTTTTGATATGCAGGGATTTCTGTGAACTAATGTGGTGGGAGCAAAAGGAACATATATTTAGAAAAGCTTAGGAATAATTACAGAGAGATATTTGCTCAAGGGAAAGAGAGGTGAAGTAGGGTAAAAATAAACACTCTAGGCCTGAAGGAACCACATGTACATCTCCCATAAGGAAAAAGAAAGCCTGGTGAAATAGATGAACTGAGAGGAGGTTAATGGTGCCAGAGCTCAGAAAGAGAGGGCATGAGATGTAGCTCTGGGCAGGTGGTAGACAGAACAGATGAATTAACAAAGGTCATACCGTACAGTGGAAGACTCATTAATCACTGATGGTATGTTTTATACCTTTGAAACATTTCTTCTTTCACTATGTAAAGACTGTATGTCATCCCTAGGCTAGTCTTGCTGAGTACACAGTATATATTTGGATCAAAGACACTATGGTTGGCATAAAAAGTAATTCTAGCTTTCCACTTGACTCTTCTCGTTTCTGATGTTTTTTTTTCTAGTAAATGAATATAAATCTGGTTCTCAACTCTGAATTGATGCCTTTTCTGAGTGTGAAATAAATATTTTATAACTTCTGCTTATGAAGCATAATGAAATTTGTTAATAATATTTTAACCTACACATATAAATTTAAAAAGAAGTACCAAACCTTACATGTAATATAAATGATAGACATTTGTAAGTCTTACTTTTGCAGCATAGGAACATACTGCTATGCCAATAGACAAAATGGTCAGATGCTTCTGTGGAGAGAGAGGGAGGCTGATTAACTTTATTTGTAATTCTGAAGCAAATGCTGAGGAGCTGGATTCCTGGAACTCAGGGTAAATAAAAGTTGGCTACATTTTTACTTGGAGGTAAGATGCATGTCCTACATGTATGTAATTATAGATACTTTTACCTTCTTCATGCCTGACAGGACATCAAATAATTTTCCAGGGTGAAGGACATATTAGAGTACATTGCCACTTTGTCCCCCCAAATGCCAGTGAACGCTTCAGTCAATGTAATATTTTCTAAATGTCACCTGTGAGGTGGTTCATTGCATACCACTGACCTGACTGGAAGAGACGATACTGGGCAAGTAAAGCTAAGTTGGAAAACTTCAGTCATGCATTGGCAGAAGCCATAAAGGGATTAGGTCATATATTAAAAGGCCTGAAATTGGGCAATGTAAAAATAGAAATGGGTCGTGAATGAAGTCTTACCTGGAGGCAGAGAAGGAATGGCAACATTGCAGGCTGGAGATCCACTGAGCAGTGATGGGCAAGGGGTGGTGCCCACAGAAATGTCCTCTTTCTGGGAACTGTCTTCCTGTCTAATTCCTAAATTAGCTTTTCAGAAAATGATGGAGACTTTGTAGTCTCCCTACTGCCACTCCTTTTTCTTTGTATGTATGTTGTCTTCCTATTTGTCTTTCTGTCTCTTATTCAAAAAAAAAAAATTATCTCAACTCTTGGCTCACTAGAATACAGGCCAGGTATGGAGAATTTGAAGGACAAACATGATCGCTGCAGATGCATTGCTACATAATCAATGCAACAAATGGTAGCAAGGGGTTTCTCTGTTATGTTGGTGATGTTGGCAATCATGAGTTTGACAGTGTAAAAATACCTTTGGCAATGGTTATACAGACATATCGACAACATGAAAAATAGCTGATGACTTTCCAGAAGTTGTGTCTAATATTCTAAATTATATCTAAAGAATGTAATTTTATGTCATAGTAACAAAATATTAATGGACAGTATTAAAATAATCAAAATAAGGACTTTGTATTCATTGTCTTCCATTATCCCTCTCTATGCCTTGTTCTTTTAGATAATTGCATTGTTATAGACTGTGTCAGAAAATACTGGCAATATTTTTGAAGTTATTTATAAGCACTGTAAAAAAGCAAACAGCATAATAATCTTGTGTGTTGTTTCTACCCCAGAGAAAGAAAGGACGAAATGCACTCATTGAAGCTAAGGACTTTGCCTACTAAAAATAAAGGACCATGATATTTTGCAGTGGTAATTAGGTGGTTTTATTCTTCTTTATCTTATTCCCTAAAATAATTTGTTACCATCATCTAATCTGCTACAGATAGTTGCAGATCAAAAAAAAAAAAAAAAAGCCCAGTATTTCACCTTAATTTTGAAGGATTGAGGAAGCCCCAAGTATATTTTTCTTTCATATTTCTACATAGAAAAGGAACTTAGTGATGACAGTGAGAGGAGTGCAGTAGGGTGAGACTGTAGAGAAACAGAAAAGCCCTTTGTTGTAGTCAGTCACAGGCCGCTGTAATGAATCTTCAAACCAGGCACAATTTGGGGGAGGAAAGTATTTATTGAAACTACAGATTGATGGGAAGTTCCATAACAGCGAAAGAGGCTGGCCCTCTTTCACAGGTCTGAGCAGAGAGAAAAACCCACCACCTACACCACACACATAGAATAGCGAACACGCAGGAGGGGCAAGGAGAGAATTTCTTTCCCTTTTTGTAGGTTTAGGGTGGGGTCTTGCAACCATTCCCCAGACTTAATGGCTTCCTGAGTCTCTGGAATTTCCTTCCTGTACTGCCCTCCCAGGAAAGGATGTTTAGCTGTAGCTTCTTTGAACTTCTTTACATCCTGCCCCTTGCTGAGAGGCTGCCTTCCTGTTAACATCCTCAGAGACCCACCCAAGATAATTAAAAAGATCAAGTTGACAACAAAACCTAACCATCACACCTTTCATCTGCATATTGACTTAATTCCATTTAACTACATGTCTCCACAAATCTTTTCACCAGATTTTGCACTATGTTTTGATCAAAAATGGCAAGGTTGTTCAGTTTTTACCAAATATGACTGCACAGGCACACAAATCAAGGTAGAATAATACAGAATTGCTAGCTGTGTTATGTTAATCTTTCCGTCCTCTGTCCCATCAACAGCCTGGTTTAATGCTTTTCCTACAGAAAATTCTCATTTTTCCCATCTTCTGCCCCAAACACAGACTGGTATGATGTATTTCCTACAGAAACTTCTCCATAAATGTGCTGAATCAATATACTTGAATAACAATTTACATAACAATTTAAATGTGACAGATATATAAAAATGATTATGATACTCACTGGAAGAGTTTTGACAGGAGTCTTATGTGAAATGTATCAAGACTATTAAACTAATGTGATGATGTATCCAGTGATAGGTTTTGCCAGAGCTTGTAAGAACTTGCTTCTTAAATTTCCCTAATATACCTTGGAATTTGAAAAGCTCATCTATTTTCTTATTGTTAAATATAACATTTGTTCTGTAGAAATGTGTTTATCTGGAAGGCATTGTAGGTACTACTTTAAAATAAACATATTTTGAAGCTGTTACAATGACTAGTGCTCTTTTTGTGTATAAATAATATTGGAGATCTGGTAACAATTTAAAGAGAAAATAATGACAGAAAATATTATCCAGAACATAATCTCCTAATAAGATTTTTGATTCTTTCTGATTTCCCTATCTTTTATTTTCAATCTGTACTATTCATTTATTTATTTAATTTTAATAAGTAGAATCTTTGTATGTACAAGTCATGTGTTGGTACCACCATTTTCCTCCTCCCTGTCCCCTTTCTACTGTGGGCCCTTTTCAGTGGGATTGCTGGTATGCTCCATGGGATTGAGGGCTCTGAATTGTTCAAACAGCAGTTATTGGAGTGGGGAGGGCAATACCTCTAGATATTCTCCCACCATGGCTCTTACACTCTTTCCCACCTCTTTCCCGCAAAGTTCCCTGAGCTATGGTGGGTGAGTTTTAAGTCTACTTTAGTGTTGAGCTATTAGCAGCCTCTAGATTTCTGCTTTGGAACATTTGAGTATCCTTGGTGTCTGTCTCCCTTGTCCTGGTGCAGGCTGATGGGCTTGCTGTGATAGTAGTATTATTCCTCATCTCACCACTTCCTCTCTGTGGTTTCACCTGGGCCCCTTCTACATATGTTGATTGTTCTCTGGAACATTCTGATCTATATATATTCTCTTTTCTTAATTAAAATGTAAGCACTTTAAAGGGAAATGTCTTAAATACTATTTTGAATCCATATGAATACTTAATATATGTAACAACAGATTGAATATATTATTTTCACCTATTCTTGCATTTTAGCCTAATTATACAGAATGGTGTATATCTTCAATGAAGACTGATTTGCTTTTATTAATATGTATTATCTTGAATGCCCACTAATCATGGAATCGATTTCATATATTATTCATCATTTTTTGTGCAAAAAGTTATAAAACTTTAAATTTAGTTATCTTTTTAAATGTTCTTTTTATTATTTATTAAATAGAAAATTCGTATAATTAAATCATGTGTTGGTACCACTGTTTCTCTTCTCCCTGCCTCATTCCACTGAGGGCCCTCCTAAGTGGGATTTCTGGAATGAACCATGGGGTTGTGGGCTATGAGTTAGTTGTGTGAGCAGCATGGCAGTCATTGTGTGGTGGTGGGGGGAGGCATTGCCTCTAGATATTCCCACCCATCTTGGCTCTTATAATCTTTCAACCTCCTCTTCCACAAAATTCCCTAAACTGTGGTTCGTGTGTTTTAAGTCTACTATAGCATTGAGCTTTTAGCAGTTTCAGGATTTCTGTTTTGGTACATTTTAAATATCCTCTGTGTCTGTCTCTATCACCCTGGTGCAGGTTGCCTGGCTCGATGTGGAAGCAGATCTCTTGCTCATCTTGCTAATTGCTCTGTGGTTTCACCTGGGCCCTAGCTGATTGTGAGGAGTGATTCATCTCCTGCCTTCGAGTCAGCTATCATTTCTGGCCTTTTAAAAAGTATTTTTTTTAAGCAGTGAGAATGTATTAGGTAAGTTTTTCACATGTAGAGATATCTAGAGCTTGTTTATTGCTCACTTCTCTATTTCTGATATTTCTTTTCTAACCCTCTTTTTCTGAGTATTTTCAGTTATGAAAAGATGCTCGCATCTTGAACACAGCCTTTTATATGACTGAACTCTTGCCTCATCCTTCTTTACATGTACATGGACATTTTATTTCCTGTTGACCATTGGCAGCTCTAAAAGCATACTTTTGTTCCTTTCATCCTTTCCCTTTGACTTCTATATGCAACTGGACTCAGATTACATTGCTTTTCCATTTCCTTTCCTCACACACTGGCCTCCTTTCCTCTAAGGCTTCTTCACTTGACACACTTTTCACACTCCAGTCGGGGGCATAAACTTTGTTGCCCTTTTCAATTTTTTTCTGAAGTGTATCAAATGTTATTCTATTATTTATATCACCATCAGTGGACCCAAGGCTTTATTTTCTGCTTGTGGCCAGTGTTCCTCATAATCTGATTACCAGTATAACAGTAGCAGCCACTTTGTGGGTTTACCACATGGCTAGAGCTTGGAATATTTTTTACATATACTTTTCTTTTCTAAATATTTTATTTGCAAGAAGACACACACATAGAATATGAATATTAATTGGCAAGCCTCTTGCCACTCCAGATATACTCCAGATGCATGCACCTCTTGGTGCACCTGTTTTTATGTGGGTGATAAGGAATTAATCCTGGGTTGTTAGGCTTTGCAGGCAAACACCTACTGAGCAATCTCTCCAGCCCCCAAATCCTATTCTTAATTGATAATTCTCATAACAATCTTAGGGTATAAATAATATTGAAGGCGAGGAAATTACTCCAAACTGTATTTCTAAACTGATCTTCAACCACAGCCATGCAATACCCATGGTCAAATCTCATGAGGAGTTTATATGGTTCTAGAATTTGGGTTTGAATTCCTGCTTTTACCCTTAACTCTGTTCTTTCAGAGTTACCTTTATGGTACACAGAATTCTGCTGAGCAGAAACCGCCTCAACTTCCAAAAGTTTTGTGAAGTTCTATTAACATGTCTCACATAACTTCGAAGTTCCTTAATTTGTGAGGCCCATTTTATATAATTCTCATCCCTCTAAGGATGGAAAGCTTTTTCTACAGGGCCTTTATTGAGTTCTCCCCCTCCAGTGGTATTTTACTCTCTTCTCTGCACTTGTAATAGTTGGCAAAATATTAGATATTCTTATCTTGTGTGAGTTCACTTGACTTATGCATGAATGTATATTGTAATAAATCTAAATTCCTTGTGATCACATTTTAATTTGATTCATCTTAAACTACTATTATTTTTAAGACAGAATAGGTGTATATTTACTGAGGAAATCTCAAAGTGGTCATTAACACTAGACCTTTAAGAAATGTCTTGCTGGTGTGAGAGCCGTGGTGGGGGAGACTATCCAGAGGCATGACACCCCTCAGTAACAACACACTTGGGCCAGGAGAACCAGGCTGAGTACTAGGCTATCCATGGTCCCCTGCCACAAGGACTGATCCAGACGACCTACGGAGGAGGATATCCAGCTGATTGGGGGATGGGGAGGGGGGGGGCTTTGGGGAATTGGAGATAACAACTCATTGTTTGCCCACTAAATAATGTAACTCATTATGGTCAATAAATATATATATTAAGAACAAAACAAAAACAAAACAAACAAAAAACAACAAAAAAACAAAACAAAAAAAAGAAATGTCTTGCCAGGCATGATGACATAGTCTTATAAGCCCATCATCGTAAGGAGGTGAAGAAGGAGGGAACATGAGTTCAAAGTCAGGCTTGGCTACATAGAGAGTTTGAGAAGCCCAGTGTGGGCTATATAAGTTCAGTACAATGAAAGAAAAAAAAAGAGAGAGAGAGAAATAAAGAAGAAAAAAGAAAGGAAGGAAGAAGGAAAGAGCAAAAGCAAAGAAAGAAAAGAAAGGAGAGAGGGAGGGAGAGATTGGAAAGAAGAAAATACAAAGAAAATCACCTTGGGATGGGGGAAGTAGCCAAGTGTCTGGGGAAAGATATTAATAATAAAAAGTGTAAAGCTATTTTGAATGCAGTTGAATCACACTAGTTGCAAAGTCACAAAGGGAACAGAAATTGAGCCAAAATAATGGCATGTCAATAAAAGACCAGGTTTCAAAAGTATTAAAATGCAAAAAAAGAAAAGAAAAAGAAAAAAGAAAGTGGACTAACTCAAATCCTTAGAATATAACATTTTCCCCAAGTGTTATATTCACAGAAAAATATCCATAAAATCATAAGACTAATTCCATTTTATGATAATTTAAATTAAGCCAAAAGCTTAAACTATGCTTTTATAACCCTTATTGTATTAGTTACTTCTCTCCTTGCTGTGACCAAATCCCTGACAAATAGTATCTTAAGGGAGTGAGGTTTATTTTGTTCTATAGTTCTAGGGAAGACAGTCCACGCAGAATGGAAGGCAGGTGGCAGAAGCAGGAGGTGGCTGGTGAAATTGTATTCAGTCAGAAGTAGAGTAAAAAAAGGAGTGGACCTGGGCTACAAACAAGGCCGATCCCCATTTCCTCCACTAAGGCTCCACCTCCTAAAGTTTTCACAACCTTCCCAAATAGCAACACCAGCTGGAGACTGTTTTCAAACACATGACCAGTTCAGAGAACAGTTCAGAGTCAAGCCACAACATTCTGCCCCTCGCTCCCATAGGCTTATGGCCAAATCATGACTTAAAATGTATTCAGCCCAACTTCAAAAGTCCCCATAATCTTTACCAGTCTGAACACTGATAAATTTCCAAAGTCTCCTCTGAGACTCAAGGCAAATTACCTAACTAAACTCTCTTCTAACATTAATAAACCTGCTATGAGGGGCCATGAATAGAATGGGAGGAAGCCCAACCTCAAGAATAATTGCTGATGCCTGCATCTCCCTGTCCCAGTTATTGGTTCCTTCCCACACGAAGCTGTTGAACGAAGAGACTCTGAAGATCCCCAAAACATGACAGACTTCTGTCAAAGCTCTTGAATATCTGTACAAGGCCTAAGGTAAGACGCTATTGCTGAGGAAATCACAGAGTGTCATCAAACAACACCAAGGAATCCTTCTAGATCCAGAATAGTAACCAGCTCCCAGATGGTAGCATATGTAGCACTGTAAGATATTGCACAAGCTTCCAGAGAAAATTGGTCAATGACATTTGGAGAAAGCAGAGACCACTGATATACAATATAGACAGTTGTCACAAGAATGCTGAACACATGGCTATATGGAAGGGACCAGCAAGTCAAGAAATGTTCATCTGTGCAATAGCAGAAATAAACCAAGGAGGGTAATCAATGACTTACTGGTTGGCTAAGGGATCCACTTAGTGACAAGGAACCTTTAACTGGATCTGGGATCCATGGCAAAATCCTATGGGGACCAAGATCTCGAGCTCTTAGGGGAAATTCCTACTACCAGAGAGCTACAGAGAGGCTACACCCATTAGGAGCTAGCCAAAATAGCAATGTTTTCTCAGTTAACCTATATTGATCTCACTCTGTGATGGAAATTCTGTTTGTATTTTTCAGAAGGCAGTGAGAGAGCTGGGGACAACTCTATTCCACTAGCAAGACACTGGATGATCACTGACATCCTGGCAGGAGACAAACCACACCTAGCCTTCATGCAAGGCCCAAATAAAACCTACAAGAAAGTGATGAGACAAACATGAGACCAATCACCACAGCAAGTCTAATAACCCATGAAAGGTCAACAAAGACAGATAACAAAGATACCCAATACAACCCAGGGCAAAGATCCAGAGATACTTAAGATCTCAACAATAAAGCAGACTTAAAAACTCACCCACTATGACTCAGGGAACTGAGATGAAGAGGGGGAAGAAAGAATGTAAGAGACATGGTAGGAGAGAATATCCAGAGATATTGCCCCCCTCAGTAACCATACACAAAGGGGAAAGAAACAAAAATGAAATGAAAGAAAAACTGTCTACCTCTGGGGCAGTTCATACCCCCTAATCTATGGAAAGATCCAATATGCACACTGAGGAAGTATCCCAGTGGGTAGGGGGCAGAGAGGAGGAAAACAAAACACATTCACAAGATTTGATCATACAATGTATATACTAATTCTTAATAAAGGTATAAAATAAATTAATAAACAAGTTATATGCTTGTAATATAGAACTGTACAGGGTAAACATATCATTCCAAAACGAAGAATGGGGAAAGGCAAAGAAATGTTGGACCAATTCAGGACTGAAACCCAGCAGGGCAATCAAAAACCCTGCAGTTTCAAGTCCTGTACCTGGGGCTTGTGATGGAATCTTTGGGCTCCAAAGGGCTTGATAGACCTGATCCTCCATCTTTCTTCCAAACTAGTCCATTACATTCAAAGACAATTTCACTCAAGTTCTTGGGACTCAAGCAGAATTATAGCTAGATTTTTAGCCAGAATATAACATGTAAGGCCTATAGCTCAGTTCCCCTCTGCACTTAGTGAATTTGGCCTCCACCGTCTTTCTCTTGAACTTCTGCTCTTTCAGATTCCCACCAAAATATCTGATGAAGCTCTAATTGCAGCATTCTAGAGCTCTTCTAGCTCAACATCTGGAACTCTTCCACACTGCTAGGGCAAACCAGTTCCAAAGGCCCAAGTATTAGCCTGGTTTATCACTGCAGTAGCCCTACTTCCTGCTACCAATTTTCTGTAAAAGTCATTTTTCTTCTTTCTGTAACTAAATTCCTGACAAGAAGCAGCTTAAGGGAGGAAGGGTTTATTGTGGCTTATAGTTCTAGGGAATGCAGTTAATCACTGATGACATCAAGGAAAACACTGGGGCAAGAGCAGGAGGTAGCAGCTGGTCACATAGCATCCAGTCAGGAAGCAAAGGAGGAAGAGGAAGTGGGGCTCTCCTATCAAACCTTATGGGCAGACAGTTCCTCTAACCAAGATCTTTGAAAAGTCCCACAATCTTCCCATGAAGTGCCACCAGCTGGGGTCCAAGTCTTCAAACACATGAGCCTATAGGGTCCACTGAAAATTCAAACCACAGTGTTAGTATGTAGGATACATTTTTAACCTTTGCTGCAAATGATGGTATCTTGAAGGCTACATGACTATACAAGTTATTCCTTTTTTTAACAGTGAATTTCAGGTTAGCCGGAGTTAGAGCAGGGCAAGACAATACTTTGAAAAACCAAACAATCAATGAGCCAACCAAACAAACAAAAAGTTATTCTTAATGCACATGGCATTAACTAAGACATGGGTAAGGAAATAAAAAATTAGTATGTTTTGTTAAAATCAAATTTCAATGTCTTCACATACCTATTTTCATGCACACAACCCTGTTTTAAATCATGCCATCTCCTTCCAACCAGGACATTTGGAAATTGGCACCTAAACTTTGATGACTTTTGAATTCTTCTCCGCTACAGACTAGTAAATGCAAAAATACTTTTTCTCCCAAAGTGGGAACCAGCTGTATAGGAGGGTTGCCTCTGGGGCATTCCAGAGTCACAGAGTCCTGCTCCGAGGTTCTCCCGCCTTCCCGGTGGGAGTCGCAGTCGTCCTGCGTCCCTGACCCAGGTGCCTAGGCTTGTACCTGCAGGAGCCTGGGGCGAGCAGGAAAGAAAGGCCGTTTTGTTTCCCCGGTGGAGGGCTGGGTTCCTCTGAGTTCAGACAGGTTCTGCTGCGCCCTGGCTGTGCAGGCCCTGGTGTGACAAGACTTCGGACTTGACGCGACTTGTCCCACCCCTCCCAGGTCTCAGCTCCGCGCCCAGTCCCCGGGAGGCGCGGCCCGGGACGGGACGGGACGGGACGGGGCTTCCCTGGCCGACCTGACGCGCGGCTCCGGTGAGTCCCTCCCGCTCCCTCCTCCTCTCCGGCTCAGGACTGCGACCTTCGGCGGCCGCAGCGGAGGGAGGCGCCCGGCCGGGCGGGGAGCGCAGAGCGGTGAGTGCGGGCAGGTGAGCGCGGGGCGGAGGGCGCGGGCGGCGGGCCGGTGGGTGCGGGCGGCGGGCGCGGGACGGCGGGCGCGGGGCGGAGGGCGGCGGGCAGGTGAGCGAGGGGCGGCAGGCCTGTGGGCGCGGGCGGCGGGCAGGTGAGCGAGGAGAGGCGGGCGTGGGGAGGCGGGTTGGCGGGCGCGGGGCGCGGGGCGCGGGGCGGCGTATCGGTGGGCTCGGGGCGGTGGGCGCGGGCCGCCGGCCGCCGGGCGCGGGGCGGTGAGCGAGACGCGACGCGACGCGGAGGTGGCTGGAGCCGGGGTCCCTCCCTCTGCACTCGCACTTTCCCTTCCTGGTCCCTTTGGAGCAGAGCGAACCGGGAAGTTTGAAAAGTAGACTCTGAGGCAGGCTGGGTCCCCAGGAGTGGAGCCTCCGCCAGGATCCACGGGAGGACGCGTGGGTAGAGCCCAGTGCGAGAGAATGGGGTGGGAGAGGGCTGCGGGAAGTGAGGGTTCTCTGGAGTTCAGGGCCCAGATGAGCAGGAAAGACAGTTCTGGGTCCCAGTTTCTCCGCTGGTTGGTAGAGCTTGCATCTGGGTACGCTGAGTACCTCGCTCAGTTCCCCATGTGATTCTGGAACACTCCAGAGTTGAGAACCCACTGCATTAGGTGCTGGAGACCATAAGAGGAGAGGGTGGCTGCCAGAGACTGGAAGGGTTCTGGGTGCTTTAGGCCTGTCCTGTGAGTTCTTTCCTGCCAAGGTGAGCCAGGAGGTGGACAGTGGTGGTAGTTGCTGGAATCATGTGCAGACCAGTAGTCCTTCATAGGATGGAGACCGGAAGGTTACAAGGAATGTAGACAACATGTCAGCTTTTCTTGGTGTGATAAGGTAACAGGATCTCCAATCTAGAAATGGAGGTGAGAACTCAAGAGACTGAAACACTAAGAAGATATGCTGGTTGCAGTCAGCAGCCCATTTCCAAAACTTTCCTTACTAAATGTCATGCCAAGTTACTTACTGGCAGGCACCTCCCTTCTCTCCTTTTCTCATCTCAACTAGTCCAAGAGCCCAAGGACATCTATGACTGATGCTGAATCAGTGCTGACAGGCTTTAGGAATGGGGCAAGTGATGAAAGGAACTTAGAAGAGAAAACTGCTCTTTAGTTTTCCAAAATAACTAAAGAATGAGCAAGAACAATCAGGGTTGTGAGGGTGGGGAGTGGAGGCTAGAAGGGTCTTTGCTTCTTCTGGTTTCTCAGAGCTCCAAGAATGATGGAAAACTCCAAATTTCCAGATTGCAAATTCCAAACCTTTGCTGTTGGGGCTTGGGCAGGCAGTTGTATGTGCCTATTAAGGGTGTTGGCTGCATCCTGCAGAGCCTGCCTGAGGCAATGGGTGGATCTACCTTTAAAGCTGGCAGGCTCTAGACTGCAGATACTCAGAATATATTGTGGGAAGCGTCACCAATTGAACAGTTGGTGAAAGGGATTGCATAGATGCGGAGGAGCCACACCCCTGGTGCTGACTCAGTGATGTCTTTTGTGATTGTGCCCTCTTTACTTTATTATTTATAACTAACAAAACTATTGGGGTGGATTAATTAAATTTTTATTGTTCCCTCTGTCCCTCCTGCAACCACATCCCTCAAGGTGTTCAATGTAGGCTCATTCATAGCCTCTTAACTTTTCTCACCCTGCTGCAAGTCACTTAGTAGTAGCTATTCACTACATTGAAAACTACCAACTTTAAAAGACATAATATTGCTATACATTTATGTGTGCAGAATATTGTGGTGAGACTGATCCTAAGGAAGCATATGTTTCTCAAGTCTCAAGTGTCACTCTGGTTGGAGGAAGCCTTTTAAAAAGGTCCCACTTAGTGTAATTTGAATAATGATTTGTAAAATTACAAGTTGTCCTTGTTTAGCTAGTTAGGTAAGTTTTCATGATTGTCCCATTGCAACTTGCAAAATAAGAGTGTTCTAAGTATGTTCCACAACTCAGATCTATTAACTGTAGTAGTACCATTGTTAATAAGTGAATGTCCTGTGCTACAACTCAGATCCATAAACAGTGCCATTGCAAATGTTGAAGACACATTTTTTTTTCACTTAGTTTCTACTCTGGAGTGAAATGTGTTTTAAAACTTTATTTGTTGAATTTTTCATTTGAAAATATTCATCAGGGGATTAGAATTCTATGTAGAACCCAGGATTAAGCGAACCACGGATAAAATTTTGTACAAATAGCACTGACGTTCTGTTAAAATCAAAGCCAACACTACAATAATAAAACACACAGTAGCCTAAAGGGAGCTTCCTACATGTGAAAGCAGAGAGAACATGGATGCTGTCTAGAAGTACCCCAGCACACGCAGGGGAGTAGACATGGATGGGCCCTGTGTAGAAGTACTCCAGCACACATGGGGGAGTGGACATGGACCCTGTGTAGAAGTACCCCAGCACACAGAGGTATAGGGCAGTTTTCCCAGGAAGGAGGGCACTGCTAGTGATTATCAGCCTGATAGCTCTGGTCTGAGAGAAGCTAGAGAAATGGAGGCTTCAGTGGACAGAGTATGTGTGGAGGTAGGCTGGGGGGAGGGGGAAACTGGGAAGGGTGCCTTCAGGAACAGGGGATTATCATAGACAGGAGGGAAGGAGGAGTGGGGCTTGGGAAGGAAAAGGATATTTTCAGTGGCTGTGATGCTATGGGAAAGGTCAGTGGGGAAG
Source organism: Zapus hudsonius (assembly GCA_004024765.1). NCBI lineage: Eukaryota > Metazoa > Chordata > Mammalia > Rodentia > Dipodidae > Zapus > Zapus hudsonius. Next base: position 105,641 of record PVHP010000290.1, on the reverse strand, counting down.
GGAAATGCACTGAGCATGTCTATGTTGAGTTCTTTAATTAATGATATGTAATTTGAGGGAACATTTCCTCTGGGTACATCTAATTATTGTGCATGTATTTTGTTTTCCTCAGAAATGTTTTAGTTTAATATACTGTATGTTTTAAAACAACCTATAATATTGTATGAAAGCCAAACATAAAATATATATCTCAAGGGGAACTTTATTACCTAGTACCTAAAATATAAATAAAGTCGAGAGATTTACTTTATGATAAAAAATGTTAAATACTTTTTCTAGCATTTTTATGTTTAAAATTATTTCTTTCATAGTACATTGTCTATTAAAACTAAATATGTGCTTCATTTGCAAAGCTTAAGGAATTCCATCTTTTTATAAATTACATTCAATTTACAGAAAAATTATTGGAGTCAGGATTTTAATTTTTCCATTTTCTAAAAAGTTAGGTCAGATGCATTATAATATGCAAGTAACTATAGAAGTAAGACATTACAAACAAATATATACAATATAATATATAATATGTAGCATATTACATATTATATAAAACACACACACACACACACGTGTGTGTGTGTGTGTGTGTGTGTGTGTGTGTGTGTGTGTGTGTGTGTGTGTAGTATTGAAACAAGCTGAAGGCTCCAAAGTATAGTAAGTTGAAATATATGATAATTGGTGGATAAAAGAGTGGAATTATATTAAAAAAACTAAAAGGTATTTTTGATGCTAGGATCTGTGTAAAAAAGTACAAGCTGTTCAAGGGTCAAAAGACATAAGTAGGAAGCCATCCACACACATAGTGCAGCCTTCAGTTTTAGAAAAGCTGTATAGGAAAACTACTGAAGAGCATTAAAATTTTAGTGTATGCCTATAATTTCTATGTCAAGCCAAAAATGTCAGTCCATATACACTGAAAGTAATAGGAAATGTGTTTTGTTACAAAGCACTGATTTCTTGCAGTAGTATGCCCTCTCATGTGCTTCTGGTCCTAATTGCATTCTCTGAGAAATTCGTCATGAGGGGTTCATATTCACAGCCATGACTCAGAGTGCTAGGATTCCAACGATCTTACATTTCATACTTTGTTTATAGAGTAGTTTCATTCTCATTTAGCATGTTAAATCTTGTATCTTAAAAACCTATAATGAGAAATACAAAAGAAAGAAAGGAATATAACATTTATAAGGTCAATTGGTCCACAACCTATATATTTGTGTCCAGAAAGTTGACACTAGTAGCACACATAAATAAACTGATTAAGGAATTGTTTATTTGAGTTAAAGAAACTGAATTTTTTTTTTTTTTGGAGGCTGCGTCTCATTTTAGCCCAGGGTGGAAATCACTTTGTTGCTCCATCCCGGCCTCAAAGTCAAAGTGATCCTCCCACCTCAATATCCTGAGTGCTGGGTCCAAAGATGTGCACCACCTTATCAGGTCCAGTCATTATATTTTAATTTTTAGTATAATAATACACTGATGTCCTTTGTCATGGTTTGAATTTGGTGTTCCCAATAAACTTGTGTGTTTTGAATGTGTGGTCTCCAGCTGGTGGCAATTTTGGAGGTGGAGTTTTGCTGTAGAAGATGTATTTATGGGGGCAGAATTTGGGGTTGTCAGAGCCCCGCTCACTCTCTTGCTGCTATTTGTCAAATAGGTAATATGCAGCCTCTTCTCAACCATTTTTCTCCTGCCATCATGAAACTTCCTTTTGAGACTCAGCTAACATACACCCTTTCCTCCCAACAGCTTCTTTTGGGTGTTTTATCCCAGCAATGTGGAGGTAACTACAACATCATTATTCCCCAAATAATTTATTTTGTGTACATTTTGTATGAGTAATTTTCTTGATTGGTACAGTGAATTGTTTATACTGAAGCAGAGAGCAGTTTTATTAGATACACAATCAGTCATGACACCATAGAAAGAATGTTGAGGTGTTTTCATTTAGGAATATGTATTCTAGTAATTGCTACACATTAGCCACAGCTCTTTGAGAAAAGCTAAACTGACAGAGAGGAACTTGCCAATGAAATTAGAGCTCTGAGCTACATAAAAAGTGAAAAAGAAAAACCCACAAGACTTACATATTTGCATAAACTTACATGCAGACTCTAGTTGTGCAAAGCAAAAAATAAGCAGTCACTATACTATGTGGCTATGCTGTCTGCTTCTCCCTCATTGTCATGGTGGCTTGGGTTTAAAGCAAAATGAAAGTGAAACAGAAGAATCCAGGGGTGGTTTAGAAGTATGACTAAAGCCTGTAAACAACAGCTTTCTTTCAGTGTTACATTACAGGTCCCAAGTTCCAATGCTAGCTCTGCTCATAAGAACCACCCACAAAGCCTAGACATCCATCCATCCATCCATCCTTTCATTTTCCCGCACCAACTTTCACGTTAAACTTCTACATATATGTTTATTTTACGGACAGCCATATATGTATTTATTTAATGGACAGTGCTCTGTAAACAAATGAGATGAGCCAAAGAATATGGGGTCTGAGCCAAAGGGTTCGTTTCCTATTCAGATGTTTGTTGAGAATTTTGGAGGACATAAAATAAAGATAAACACTTTATTTAAGTTTATGACAGCTTTCTTGACAAGCTTGACTAAAAGTAATCCTCAAGGGAAATATCTATTGGACATTGGGGTTACTATAGAGATTCTTCATATTCATGTATTTTAAAAAAACATATATGTATTTATTTGGAGAGAGAGAGAAAGAGAGAAAAAGAGAGAGAGAGAGAGAGAGAGAGAGAGAGAGAGAGAGAGAGAGAGAGAGAGAGAGAGAAGAAAGTCAGACAGCAAATGGGTGCCCCTGGGCCTCCAGTGGCTGTAATCAAACTCCAGATGCATGCACCACTTTTGTGCATCTGGCTTCATGTGGCTGCTGGGTAATTGAACCTGTAGGCTTTGCAGGCAAGTACCCTAAACACTCAACCATCTCTTCAGCCCTCATATATTTCTTCACTCAAGTTAAAACTAAAAACTTTCTAAGTCAGATATATTATTCACATTTAATTTGGGTGCTTTCTAGTTGAAATCATCTGTCTTCACTTACACCATATCCACAGAATGAGTCCTGTTTTAATCTCTGAGACTGCTTTCCAGCTAATGAACATATTTAAAACTTTGACTTGTGGTAGTTCCCAACATAACTAAGTAAAATATTATTTTATTTGTTATTTTAAGAGTATTTTATTTAATAACCATATATGACAAAACTTGTGATTTCAAAGCCTTTAATTTTGTAGATAGTTAGGAATAGGAAAGTAGAATTTCTTAATTTGTTTGTACATTCTTCCTCAAACTGGCTTCATTCCTGAATGTTGTTACTTCAGCAGCTAAAGCTAAATACATTTCTCTAGTATTGAGCAGACCTCATGTTCCTACTTGGAGTAGCACTGCAGTTGAACTCAGAAGGGCAAAGCTGAGGGCCTCAGAGAAGACATACTGTAGCAGTTAAGTTGCAAATGAGAACCTGCCACCCAGACAAGCAGTGCAGTTTAATAGAGGTTACAGTTAATCGGGGACAGGATCCAAGTCACCAGCCTTTTACCCACTAAACTAAAATTGTGTCTTAGGTAACCAACAACACAGTGTGATTGCTTAAATCCTGGATCTTCTACAGTTCTCAGAGGCTAAAATGCTTGACATAATCCATTTGATCACTAGAAGAAGCGTGCGGGCAGGTGGCCTTTCACCTTTGATAAATGCGTTTTTCTTGTTACACATACTCCTGGGCAAAGGTCATACCAATATTTCAAGTACTTCAAGGCAAATGTTTCCTCTTTCAGATCCTCTTTTCACTTATATTAATATAATGTCAAAAAAGCATTGTTTTGGGGCCTTATATTTAGAGCTCCCAGAATCAAGTATGGGCTCTCTTCCTTTACTCGCAGTGTGCACTTTTTTCTTAATTGAGAACTTTAATATATGAATATAGAGTAGTTTGATTGTGCTCCAGGTCCTTTATCATTTTTGTCCCCTTTCCCCTGTCCCCATACTATGAGGCGCTTCCTCTTTCAAGGTATTTTGTCCTCTATCATATTGTCTCATTCTGTTCATCCTTCTCCAAAATGTTGGTGGGCTCAGAACCAAATGGATCTTGTGGGAGTTTTGGTACCAACAATCGTCATGAATGCACCAGTCAGTTCATGTCAGGAGGACATAAAATACATTCTCTTTTTGTAAGCTTTAACTTTTTTTTCCTAGATGAGGCCATTGTTGAAACTTCTTGGACAGCACTTTGAGTTAATGGCGACGTATATATTTATTATAGCTTCCTGCAGCTCTTGCCCTGTAAATGTCACTATTCCCCAAACTGACTTTCTATTTTTTAATCCATTCAAAAGGTGTGACAAAACACATGATAACAAGTCCAAATTTCACACCTAGCTCTTGTTGCTGGTTGAGATTTTGTCTAAATATAGCTTTGTTATAAGTATTATTCACTAAAATTCTGCATCTGAAGTTAAAAATCTTTAACCTGACTGCCTGTGGCATTTGGGGAACTGTGGATGGGTGTGAAGTAAGAAAGGGAGCCAACCAAGTAAAACAAGAGAAGAGGGAGCAAGGTACACCCCTTATTATTTCTCTCTTTAGTTACAAGGTGGGCGGAACTGGATATTTCTATATAAGAGAATAGACTTAACCAAGACAGCATTGTCAGGACATTAATACACCAAATCCAGTGGCCATTAAGGAGCCTCCATATTCATAAGGCAACAGCTGTTTCACAGAGTAGACATTGCATGTTAAATAAAGTGTGTGGTGTGTAAGCATAGCAGGGAACCTTCATCCTCTTTAAACTGAGTAGTCTAGAATGCCTCTCTAAGAAGATGACATTAGCAATGTATGTTAGTAAGAAAGCAGTGTGAACATGAGACATACAAGGAAGATGGAATTCGTGTAAAGATCTTAAGGTACAGAAAAACTGGGATATTAACTGTGAAGAAAAAACTCTTTTACATATCTGGGGAAGGTGTCTGTACTAATTGGAAATGTGGGTCTCGAGCTTAGGGAAACCAGCAGCTTCCTGAAGACCTGTGAGTCAGCTGCTTATCTAAGACAGGCTAAGCTCATTCTGGAAGAGCCAGGAGAGTAGTGAGGACAGGGACAGAAAGAACTCCAACATCCAAACTATGACAGCAAGAAAACAAGCAGGCATGGTGACCTTTGAAGAGCCTTCTTACCATTTCCTAGAACACGGCATTTAGAATACAGGGCACTGTGGAATAAATAATACCCCACTTAAAGACTATCACCCCCACACCTGGAGTGTATGTGAGACAAGACTTAATTGTTAGTCTGCAGCAAGTCTTGTCCACTTTGACTGAGGAGAGATACATTCTTCAAGAGTCCAGAGTCTCAGCTTGTATCTAGAGGAATGATTGGATACTCAAGCTTAATGCTATTTCCTCAAGTTGTGAGGCACAGTCTTACCTTGCTAGGGTCTTCTCTGGAATATATGGTTTGCTCAAGTATTGCTTTAATGATGCAGCAAACTGCCATTGTGACTATCATGATTGACTATTTAAATAGTCAATATCTTTCTTCTTATTGAAATGAGTTTGTGTGAAAACAAAATCATCACAAGCAAAAAGAGTCATGCTTCACATTTTCTTTGTACTATCACTTATGTTAAAATGTGATTTATAGCTTTATTATTTTTAAAAATGTGCAGAATGGTAGAATGACTTTGACATTATTTGAAAAATGGAAAATACAAATTTTAAAAAGAATCCCCAAAAGATACTTGATGTCTATTCTTTAGACAAGGGTCATTTGAAACTGATATTTGTTTTTTGCTACTGCTGTATTCATTTGCCTCCTCACTTTTACAGTGATCAAAGTGTTTCTAATTATTCTTTCATACACCCCATGCTTTTGATTATTACCCATTGCTAGGCCAGCATGAGGATCTGAGTTTCAAGATGGGTTTGCAAGCTACCTATAATCCCAGCACTCAGGAAACAAAGACAAGGTGTCCCTAGGGGAAGGTGGCTAGCTATGCTAGCTGAATATGGCCTCAAAGTAAGAATGGAAAGAGATCAAGGAAGACACTTAACTTCAAACTCTAGCCTCTATGTATAGGCACATGTGTGCGTGCATCCACACAACTGAGCAGTGATACATACAAATACACATTTACATGCACACATATGCCACACCCAAATGCACACAAAAATATAACATGAAATCACCTGTAGAATCATGTTCAACAACTGGGCGTACTGTCACACGCCTGTGATTCCAGCACTTAAAAGGTAAAAATAGGAAGGTCAGGAGTTCAAGGCCAGTCTCTGCTACATAGCAATTTCCAGAGTTTCAGTCCGCTTAAGCTACAAAAACTAGGCAAAATAAAAAGTTGACTGTCATTTTGTGTAATTTTTCTTTTGTGTTTGGAAGACATTTCTCCATTTATAATCTTGCTCTGTTATAACATTGCATTTGACTTAGTACCCAATACACTGTGACAAATATTTCTCCATGTTTTTAAAATGCCCGAGGCAGCTTTTGACAATCTTGCTTGTTTGGGATTTGAACATGGATATGTATGTCATTGGTTAGTTAACATCCATCAACAAACAAACTAACAAAGAAACAGAAATTGAAGCGTCTGCTTCATTACTGGGAGACGTTGCTTTGCTAGGAGATGACGTGCCCTGAAACAGCATGGAAGCCTCCTTTTTGCTGCCTTCCCACGTCCTGCCATGGGCATCTCAGCCCTTCTGCTCCCAAGTTGTAGCCTTTGCTACAGACCCATTGGAAAATCGTCTGCCTGATTTTAAAATGCTCAATAAAATGTGAAAGGCTCAGAATACCCTAAGCACCTTGGAAAAGAACCAAGTGGGGAACTTAAACTACACAACATAAAGTACAGCAACAACAATGTATTACACCAGCATGCAGAGCAACAAAGAGATCTGTGGAGCAGCAAAAAATAAGTCAAACCAGAAGTGGATCATCTCAAACACAGGCATGCAGTTTACACCAGGGAAATGAGAGCATTCCATGCATTGGGCAATATCTGGAGCAATATATGCCTTTTCAGTAAATAGTCTTGCAACAAATGGTTATACATATGAAAAATATGCGTCTCCTGCTCACACCATGTACAAAACTTAAGTAAAGATGAATCATTGACCTCAAATCTAGAAACTAAAACTGTAATGTGCCTGGAGAAAGAAAAACAATGTTCTATCATATTGTAGAGTCCTGCTTGTTTGCACTCTGTGAAACAGCAGATTCAGTGTGTCAAGGCAGGTTCTTTCTAGCTCTGAAACTTCTGTGAATTTATGAAACAATAAAGGAAGTGATTAATCCCAGGTGAAATATTTAATATCCAGAAATGGTTGGGATTTGAGAGGGTACTGTTTCCTGGGCACATAGGGTTAGAGAGGGTACTATGTCCTGTGGATATAGGATGTTGGGCTCAGAAGCGAAGCAGCAAGAGAAGATGTAGCTCAGCCTCTGAGCAGGTTCACTGTGAAGTCCAGCACAGCCTGGCATTAGGGAGGGAACCAGCTCCAGCCCTGAAGGCTGAGATTGTGGGATACCTCTTAAGAGACAATTACCAGACCTGACCTTTCCACCCAACATGGATCACCCAGATACTTTGATTGGGCCGCCCTTGATGGGAACTGCCTTCCTCATCTGTGAAATGAAGGTCTTAAATTCATCATTAGTTTTTTTTCTCTCTTTTTATTTCAGCCTCATGTATTGTCCTATTGAAGTGTTTTTAATGAAATGGGAAAAAAAAAGGATTGTAGACATTGAAAGACACGGAGGAGAATCTGGGTTGAGTGACAGTGAGCAGCTTCTTGCCTCACCATGTTTTCTGAGGCAAATCACCTTCCCTTAAGTATGTGAATATCACAGATGATATTTGTCTTTTTTGGCATACAAAATATATATCATCTTAACATTATGAAACAAATAGTATTCTGGGGATCAACTTGTTATCTTATTGAATTCTCTCCTAATATATTTCCTCTGCTTGATTATATACAAAGAGAAAGGACTTATTTAACAAAGGACTTAGTTAAAGTATAGGGTGACCTTAAAATTTCTATACAGATTAATTTTTTTCTGTTACTGGAAAAATACTGGTTCTTTTGTTTTTTTAATGAGTAGAGTTGCTCTTAGCACAGTAGGCACCGGTCAGGCTCATAATGATTAGAATATTTCACTGTAAGGAATGATAGGTTTCATTGTAACACTTTCTTTCTATTAAAACTAACTTAAATTACTTCCTACCATTTTAAACAGTATTTTACACCAGGCATAAAGTTGAGGAATTGCATGTCCTTTCATCTCTATTGAAACTCTTTGAGGTTAAACTGTTAGTTTTATCCATTTTTCTGCAGAGCATCATGAGGGTTGGAGCCCTGACAGCAAAGATCTGAGGTACTCTACCCAGAAAGTGGCAGAGAAAGACAAGTCCTGTACCATTTTATCATCTGCCTCTTACTATTTGGCCTTTAAACTAATTCTGCTTCCTCACATCCTATAATTGAAGACTATTCTTTATGTCTTTCTTAGGAAAAGACTTTGTGCACTAAATATTCCTGTTTTTCAGCTAGTCACATGACATAATAGGCCATATAGCCTGCACAGTCCTGTGCTTGTGAGGTTACCTTTATGTGAATTCACACTTTTAAATGTACTGTAGTTGAACTTTGTGCTGTTTGGTGGGGAGGGGCTCATGCTGTACTACTAACAACATTCCAGCCTTTAACTTATTACTGTTAATGTGTTGATTTGTGATTTCACTGTTTATGTCAAGTGTGTATCCTGGGCACATAGGGTTAGAGAAGGTACTGTGTCTTGGGCATATAGGATTCCAGTGGGTACTATTTTTATATATTGTGTATTTTCTGGCATATGACAAACATGCATGTTGAATTAGTGTTTCTATTTATTTATCTGAATATTTGTTATACTTATTGATCAAGGTCAAGAATGGAAGACTGTGTGTGAAATATGCCCACAACCTTGTAACAATGAGCTCAGGAGACTATAATTGTGCAACTGAGACGGTTTTTATATTTCATCTTGTTGGGTTGGGCTCTAACTTAAATCAAAGGGCAGTTGTACCCCTTGAACACAAAAGGCAGTTTTTATAATTTTCTAATTGAAAACCTCTTTCCCCTTTCTCCCTACTGGCACGGTACTCAGGAAGGTACAGTCATCCTAGTTTTCTGGTGTAATTCCCACCTAAGTCTCTCCAGTTTCTTTTGTTTAGCTTTGGCTCAGCATTCTGAAAACATGGGGTCTTATCTATATCTCCTGGCTTAATGATTACTAATCATGCTTGTGTTTGGTCACATAGGCAGGCAGTCAGTAATTATTACTTCTGAGATTGGACAAAGAAATTTTGATGGAAGGAGACTTAATGTTTTCTGCTTGCTTGTATCACTGCCATTTGTAAACTCAAGTCTTGTCTAAGGCTTTATTTTTAAATATTGAAATGGACCAATATTTCTTTCACAATTTCTTCCTCTTTTCTCTTTACTTTTATTAGTCTCATTCTCACATCTGATTCACTTTTTCAAATATATTCTCTTTTTTTGTTTTCTTTGTTGTAAAATGTATGTTCTCACTTGGTGTTGCGGGCAGCTTTCTAGTTGCTGCGCAGAAAGAACCCAGACAAAAGTGGCTTGTGGAGGAATGTGTTTATTTGGCTTATGGACTCGAGGGGAGACTCCATTCTGGCAGGGAAAACTATGGCATGAGCAGAGGGCTGTACATCACCTCTGCCACAGCACTGTAAATAGCTGCAGGAAGGTGTGCCAAATACTGGCAAGGGGGAGCTGGCTTATAACCTCCATAAGCCCGCCCCCAACAACACAGCTCTAGCAAGGTTGTAATTCCCAAACTGCCTCAGCTGAGGATCAATCATTGAGAACACATTCATTTGTTTTGTGGGGGACATCTGGATCAAACCATTGTTTTGATCTTGGTATTTAGAATTATCTCATTGTTGGTAACCTATGGGGATCTATGTATTGCTGGCTGTGTCAGTAAATATCTGTGTTAACTGATCTACACCAGAACACAGCATCCCACTACAGGTAAGACTCCTGCCACAATAATGAGTGAAGCAAGTTCTGAGGCCAACATACCTTTCCATTTTTTTTAAATATCAATAACACTTTTATTGACAATCTCAATTCATGTAGACAATATACTATGAAGATACTCCCCTCTAACACTTCCTTTCCCCTCTTCCTTATACCCTCTCCACTGAGTCCCTTCTTTCCAACTATCTCTCTTCTGTTTTGATATCATCATTTCCCACTACTATTTTGCAGCTCTTGGGTAGACAATATCAGCCACTGTGAAGTCATGAGTGTCATGACCACTTTGTATCTGGAAGACGGTGTAGTGGTGTAGTAAAGTACTCCTCTCCTTCCTTTGGCTCTTACATTCCTTTCACCACCTCTTCCAGGATGGTCCATGAGTTTGGAAGGTGTGACAGCGATGTCACACTTAGTTGTGACTGTCACTTCTTAGCATATTGATGAGATTTTTTTCTCCCCAGTTTTCACCACCATCTGAAAAGAGAAGTTTCCCAACCAAAAGCGTGAGTAGCTTATATGGACATAAGCATAAGTATTTAGAGGACAGTTTTGAGGGCATAGTATATCCATTTATCAAGCAACAATAGTAGTATCCCCCAAGAGTTTATGACTTCCCAGTCATAGGTCTTTGATTAAGTCTTCAGTACCAGGCAGGAGTTGACCCAAATCTAATCAGAGAGAAGTTGGTTTCCCTCATAACAGATTTTCTGCCATTTCACCAGGTGATATATTGGGCTCATAGAACTTGCAGGGTCCACTGCTCATTTAGAATATTGAACTTATTTCTCCAAAAGGCTGTATAGTTTTTCCACCATCATGGTAGCTAGTCAACAGGGAGGAGGCTTCCAGCTCACCTCCAGGTTGACTTCTCAATGACCTGCAGCCCAAGTATGTGAAGTCTTCAGCAATAGTCTTACCTTCTATTTCAAGGGCCTCCATGGGCAACAGCTCACTGTAAGGTATTCCACCCCTGGCACTGAAGTTTTCTTGTAACAATCTGTGGCTTCAGGCTGCATCATTATTCACCCTCAAAAAGTATATCTGCCCAAACACTTCTTATAAAATACATATTGTTTTGGCTAGCCAAGAAGTGGGTTACCACATGGCTTATTCATAACCTCTTTACTTCTGATTAAACCCCCTCCATCCCCTGCTCTTTCATTTTCCAAACTATCTTTCTGCTGTTTTGTTTGCCAGTATAGTTAATCCCTGAGAGCTTTGTCAGTGGTTCCTTTGGGTGCTGATTTTGGGGAATGAGGTACAGCATTGCCCACCTAGCATTACAAAGGCGCCTTCCCTCTCTGGTAACATCATGTCAAATTCAATTCTGTTTTCCCAGTACCTATTTGTCTAGGTACTCCTTTAAGGTCTTCTCTGGTATAATTGATGAACCTCTGTTGATTAAAATAGATGTAATTAATTCAATCAACACTTACTGTTAATCACCGGAACAAAGCTGATTCAGATTCTGCTGCTGTCTGATTTCTAGTCTTACATTCACTTGGCACTCCTCTGGAGACACTTTATGGAGTCAGAGGACTCAGACATCAACGTCTTATCTCAGTGGATAACAGCACGAGGAGAAGAAACTCAGTTTGAAGGGTATTTCCAGTTGAGCCAATGTGCAAGTAAGCATACCAACCTGTGTAGACTGAGTAAAGGTTCCCCTGTGCACAGTACCATCATATATCAGCTCAGGAGACACTGAATTCAGAGTGATTGCTATATACCCTCTATCATTTGAGATATCCAGGATGTGGGTACAGGCTCCAAGATCTCCCTATAATGTAAGTGAATTTATCCCTATATCTTTTGAGGCATGTGGAGTGATTCAACTTGCCTACCGAGAATGGAGGGAGATAAGGTGAGCCCATCTATTTGGTAAGGAAGAGGAGCTGCAGACTTCAGCAAGTCTCATTTCCCCAGATCAGTATGAAGTATACACCTGTGCGGTCTGTGTCACATCTGAGGGGAAAGGGCACTGATTAAACCTGGGGACATCCTGCAGTAAACAACCACAGCAGTCACTGTCCTTGCATACATGCGCTGTAAAGTGAACCCATTCTATCAAAGCATTCAAGTCTTATCCAGTTTGTTTCCTCACTGTGTTTCATGTCTTTAATTCTAGCCACAGTGATGAATTTAGGGTCATTATTAGGGAGCTTCTGTTTAGTTCTCCTGGGTTGGTAGCCCTACTTGGGGTATGGACCAACAAATTTGAAATCTTATTCTTAATCAGTTTATGAACATATCACCCCAGGGGATCTCCCCTAGTGGTATCTGCTCCCAATCTTTATACCCACTACTTTTGGCTCTCAATAAAGTATCTGGGTCAAGTATAGGGTTACTTTTTAGGTTTTGCCAGGCTTTTGGTTAAATGTCCTTGGATAGGTGTGTTTGGACTTTTAATGTACACTATGTCTAGGTGTACACAAGTCCCATGTGTATTGTTCAGCACTGAAACTGAATCCACATACCTCTTCCCTGCTGGGTTAGGGTTTGTTAGCCTGCATTACAGCAGAAATATTTATCTGTCTGTGACAACTGCCTCTGGTATTCTAAGTTTCTCCACTATAAAATTTGGCATGCATCAACTCTTATAGTATGAAGTGAAGAGGTTTTACTAACATTAATTATAAACCAAACAAGAGAATTATCTGGTTAAACATAGCAGCACAATGTAAAGTCAGGTAGACAGGAAAGAATCGGGGTCAGGAAAATCAGCAAGGATGGGCATGAAGGTCTCAGACTGGGGAAATTGTTTTGAGCTGTAATTTAGGGATGCCCCAGGTTCCCCATGCACATCCTACTGATTTAATTCTTTCTCTTAATATCTCCTTCATTAGCCACGTCACCTTAGCAAATAACTTTTCTGGTGTCTGTCAGTCTTGACAGTCAGGAGAACTTGGAAAAGACCTTCTCAGTTTGGTGGAACTTGTTGTTTCCTAAGGTCCTTATCAGCATCCAGTCACCTGGTCAGGATCAATGGACTGTGAACTTCAAGGGTGGCATCTGAGCAAGAAGGCCTTTAGGCTTGAGAGAGGACAGTTTGGAGGACATGCTCAGTATGTAATTCTTTAAGAACTGATCTCTGGCATCCCAGCACTCAGGGAGATCACAGTGAACTGGAGGTCAGCATGCAGCTACAGAGTGAGCCTGGGCTACATTGACATTCTATCTTTAAAAATACAAGAAAGGAATTGATCCTTGCTATTTATGGCAGGGGTATCTGTAGACCCGTTAAGTCAGGGGAGGCCATATAGTATTTTATTTGGAGGTAGGCCTATGTCATTTCTTGGTTCATTCTAATCCTAAGCAGAGCTATAGGGACACAGGTGTCCAGGGTAGCCCTGTGTCAAGTACAAGTTTGTATCTTGGGCCATTCTAGTCCTAAGCAGAAGTATAGGGAGACATGTGACCAGGTTAATGTAGGGTCATGTACAAGTTTAGTGACAAGTTTCCTCAGAATGTGATTTATCCTTTTTACTTTTCCACAGGAAAGAGTATGTCATGGGGTTTGGTAGTATCAATTAATATTTAAAGTTCCCATAATTCCCCATAATATTTTGGAGGTAAAGTAGCTGCCATTGTCTGAATACATGATTTTTCCCCCCTGGGTTACCTTATAAATACTTTCCAGTTCCATCCATTCTTCTGTAAATTTCATAAATTCATTTTTATTATCAGCTCAATAAAATTCCATTATGTATATATGCCACATTTTCTTTATCCAGTCATCAGTTAATATACATATAGGTTCATTTACTTTCCTTGCTGTTGTAAATAGAACAGCAGTGGATGTGGATATACATCTCCACTACGGGATACAGAGACCTCTGGGTCTATGCCCAGGAGTGGTATAGATAAATCAAATTATAGGTCTATTTTAAATTTCTGAGAAACCTCCATACTTATTTCCATAGTGACTGTATGAGTTTATATTCCCACCAACAATGAATGAAGGTTTCCCTTTCCCCATATCCTAGCCAGCATTTGTTGGCATATGCTTTCTTACTGATAGCCATTCTGACTGAGGCAAAATGGAATTTCAGAGTTTTGTTGTATTTTCATGGCAGTTAGATATATTGAGCATTTTAAAGAAATAGTTATTGACCATTTGTGATTCATATTTTAATAACTATATGGCCTTTTTAAAGTCCACTTATTTATTTGCAGTTTGTTATGTTTAATATTTGAAATTCTTTGTTTTAGATATCAGCAGTCTGAGGTAGAGCTGGCAGAGTTTTTCCCATTGTGGAGGTTTTCTGTTCACTGTTGTTGACTTCCTCTGCTATGCAAAACCTTTGTTTATAATTTTTAAAAATTTATTTCTGTGTATGGTCACACATACTCCCTCTCTGTGTGTATGTGTGTGTGTGGTTCACTGTGGAGGGGAGTGTGGGGGATAGTTTGTGTGTGTGACATGTGTGTGCATATGTCAGTCCCTCTTTCCTCTGTAAAGGGACAACAGATGATGGTTCTACATTTTGCATCTGGCTTATGTGGATGGCTTGGGAATTGACCCAGGACAGCAGGCTCTGCAAGCAAGTGCCTTTAACCACTGAACCATCTTTCTAGCATCCACCTTTGAATTTAATTTAGAAGCATTTGTTTACTTTGGGGTCTATTTTCTGTGAGTCCTGTTCAGAAAGTTTATGTCTATTCTTATAAAGTGTATCCACTATGCTTTCCTCTTGCAACTTCAGCCTCTCCAGTTTTAAACTAAGATCTTTCGTTGGGTTTGAGTTTATCTTTGTACAGCAGTAGAGATTAGAATTGTGCTTCTGATTTTGTTCTTTGATAGGTGGTTATCCAGTTTTTCTGCACCATTTATGGAATGTGCTGCCTTTTATCTAGTACATGCTTTTGATACCTTTGTTGGAAATTAGGTGTCCATGTGCATATATCTTCTTTGGTAGCAATGACTTTTGTCACTGTGGCTCTACAGTATAATTTTAGGTCACATATCTTCATCAGTTTATTTATTCATTTATTTATTTATTAATTTTGTTCAGTTTTGCATTGCTTTGGCTAAGTATGGATGCATTTTTTTTGTTTGTGTCCATATAGATTGAAAAATTGCTTTGATTCTGAGAAGAATGTCATTGGAACTTTGATGGGCATTTCATTGAATCTGTACATCACTTTTAGTTATATGACTACCTTCTCAATATTGATTCTATTAATACAGAAGCATGACAGGTCCTTCCAGTGTCTGGTGTCTTCTGTAATTTCTTTTTTTCAGGATCTAAAAATTCTCACTGCAGAGGTCTTTTCACGTCTTTGGTGAGGTTTATTCCTAGGTTCTTATCTTTTGGAAGGAGCTCTATTACTCACCATAATGCTGACAAGTGACAGTGGTGTGTTCAGGACTAAGGGAGATATTTATATCAAAACTTATCTTGTTATATGACCCCATTGTTTTATTTTCTTTCATAGTTTATCTGTGTTTTCTCAGCCTACACACAGTTCAACAATTACTATTTAAAGTTGCAAATATTTCTATGTATAGATTTTAAAAAAAGAAATGAAGAGTATTCTGAAATTCCTGTATATATTTTAACTTCCAAATAAGTAATGAGAATTTGACATCACATGTTGTAGGGATTCAAAGGTAAATTTTTAACGTTAAAGAAATACCCCCCCCCAACTTGATTTTTTTAAAGGAGCAAGTAGTTAGTTACCTTTTAAAAATCACAAGTAACACCTGAGATGTCTCATAATCATTGGGTCCTTCTACATGGACTGGGGATATCAAATTAAAATTGCAACTCAAGTAAATTAAGCTATAATTTAAATCTATGGATTCATAATGTTAAGTGAAACATTTCTTTGTTAAAATTATATTTGTGAAAGAGAACATTAATGGATATTTAAAAGATTATGAATTAGTAGTATAATATCTTGTTTTCTTCTGTTGCTATCACAATGTAATGTATGTGAAGAAAAGAGGATTTCTCAGCTCTTATTTCCTAAGGAGCAAGAGCATGACACTGACACCTTGGCTTCAGGTGAGGTCCTCTCATTTTCATCCTAGAGAAGTTTTCATATTCTCAACCTAGCGAGAGCTCATGTTGTTTCCTAGATATTCATGTTCTCATCCCAGAGAGATCCATTTTGATGTTCTCATCCTAGAGAGATCTTCATGTTCTCTTCATCCTAGATTGATCCTCATGTGATCTGCTAGAGAGTTCATCATGCTTTCATCCCTGGGAGATTGTCATGTTCTCGTCCCGGAGAGATCCTCATATTCTCCTCCTAGAGATGGAAAAGTGGGAAGCAACTGTGTGTGGAAGAAACATTTGTGAGAAGGCAGGACAGAGCATAGGTTGATCTACTAAATAACAACCCATTTTCATCATATTTAATTCTTTAGATATAGCCTATTCCCACTTTATGTGATCCAATCTCAAGAGAATTAACTCAGTCTTGCGTGGGAGATAACAATCTACTCATAAGGATCTTGGCCTATGACCTAATCAACTCTCAAAAGCTGTATCTCTATAACTTCAATAATAACAAATCTTTCAATACTGTCACACTTGGGAAAGACTTTCAGTTCTTAACCTTTGAGGGAAGAAGACATCCAAACTGCAGCATTTATATGAAGTGAACAATGTGGCAGCAGTTCCTGAACATTGACCCTATTGACATCTTGTACCATGTAGTTTCCACAGATGACAATTGGGCCCCCTCTATAAATGGTTATATTTTTAAAACATCACTAGATATAATATCCCTGGGCCAGTCTTTCCTATTCAAAACCACTTAACTTGAATGAAACATGGCCGGATAAAGGTGGTTCATGAGATAAATGAGAAACCAACATTTCAGGACATGTTCCACCTGGCACATATCAATAAGCCATTTTTAATTAGGTAGTAAAGGAAATGATTCTTTCAAAAATATTTTTCCATCCCCCTTGTGTATTGTTGCTGAGGGAGGCAGTGTCTCTGGGGGAAAAAAAGAGAAAGAAAAATTGACTTCCTCTGGTGCAGAATCTATCCTATCGACAGATTAAGTATACGCTCCATGGAAGTACCCCAGTGGGTAGGAGACAGAGAGGAGGGACACTGGGACACATTCACAAGATTTTATCAACAATGTACGTAATTGTTCATAATAAAGATATTTTAAAAAATAATAAATTTTTTAATGTTAATAATTAGAAACACTCTATGAACAAGACTTATGTTGGTATTCCCATTTCCCTCCTTCATGCCTCTGGCCCACTGAGGGCCCTCTTCTGTGGGATTGCTGGAACAGTCCATGTTCTGGGAGGTTATGAATTGTTCGAGAAGTAGCAAGTTATTTTGTGTTGTTGTTGTTGTTGATGACGGGGCAATGTCTCTAGATACTTCTCCATAAATGGTCCTTGGGATAACGGTCAACCCAAGTACTCATGTAGGATAGTATGCTTCTGTAGTGGTTGTCATTTTGGTTCTGGGCCAGTCTACCTCCCATAGAATCTAGATGCTGGATTTTGGAACCAGGATCCAGTTCTACTGGCTTTGGCTTTGGCTTGGATTGAGATATGACATAAGCCAAAGACTCCATGAAATAGAATCTAGCATGTTCTGTGAAAGTGTCCTGCATTTATACCCCTTTCTTACCCTTTCCCTACAACCTGTGCTGAGTGCCTGAGAATTTGATACTGAGCTATATTCTAGCCCTTTTGTGATCAACTCTTGGCATGTTGCCCAGGCTGGCCTTAAATTCATAATACTCTTGCCTTCATGTCCTGTGTTCTAGGAATACCAAGGGTGTTTTCATTTTCATAACCCATTTGACATTTACACTTTCTAGGCTGTTAGAATTTTCTCTGAAAAATTCTGAGCACAGGGATAGGGACAGTGTCATCCCCACTAACTGACAAAGTGAGGCACCATTGTTCTTTAATCCTCAGTACTGCCTTGGCAAGTGTCTGATCTGAGCCCTCATGCTCTGCTTAGACTTCATGGCTCTAATGTCCATTCCCTCACAACTTTTCTTAGGATTTGTAGAGCGATTCTTGCATGGATTTTATGAAGTATTTTGAGCCAGAGTTATCTATTGGTAATACTTTCAGGCTTGTTCCTCACAAATCAGATTGAAATTTTGGTAGGACTGAGCTGACATAGATCAGTTAAGTAAAGAACTTTAAGGTATTGGACAGGCCACCAACAGAGATGTTTTTGGTTATAGTGACTTTCCAGTTATTACACATCATGAAATTATGTCTTGAGTGTCCATCAATTGGACTTATGAGTTCAAAAATGCTGAAAAATCCCTTGTCTGACTGAGATGAAGTCCAGCATCTCCTATAGTGAAGCAATGGGTATTTATTTGTATGAGAAATAATTGGGAAACATTTTTTGGGCATTGTGAGCAGTTAGCATGAGTAGAGACTTGCTTCTTAAGAGGAATCTGGAGTAGCTTTGATGCCTTCAACTTCCTCATTACCTATGCTCTGTCAAGTGACTATCTTGGTGGTTCTTTTCTTTTCTTTTCTTTTCTTTTCTTTTCTTTTCTTTTCTTTTCTTTTCTTTTCTTTTCTTTTCTTTTCTTTTCTTTTCTTTTCTCTGAACCATCTTTAGAAAATGTGTTGTGTCCTCTTTGGGTGATCGAACACTGAAAGATTCTTCCAGCACTAAGCTGCTGCCACCGTAATTGTTTTCAACACAAATTTTGCTAAATCACAAAAATCACCTAGACTCACCATACCTGGCTGCTTCTGTGTGGTTTTATATCCTCCTGCTAGTAGAAGAAACCTATTTTCCACCAGACCAAGTTGTTTAAACTCTGATAATTGAGTGCACTGTGTTGATTTGTATTTTGTGCTATTGCTTATGTTTTTGGCCTGGTCTGGAATGAAAATATTTTCTTTCTGATGTCTGATCAGTATATTCTTACTCATAGAACCAGGATCAACCTTCCACACAAGATTAGCTCTCTTTTTCCATACTGTTTTTTTATTCACAAAACAATGAAAATGGCTTTGACTAATTAAGAAGTATGAATACATAATCATTTAGCCCTTAGTTTAGTTTGATGACTAACAGTTTTGTGTCTTGTCTCTCACTCCAGCTAATTAATAGATTCCTGGAAGACATGTACTTTGTGCTTTTTACATTTCATCTAACACATTATTAGATGGATAATAAAGCCTTCGTAGAGACTTCTATTAATGGCTAACTAGGCCATAGTGATATTCTAATGCCATTTTAAAATAAAAATGTAAAAGGCTTGTACCATATGAGAATTACCCCCAGATTTAAGGGGAGGTAGACTCTCTGGGTTTCAGAGAAGACAGGCCATTATTTCTCATTAGAAAATTAAAGTTGGGATACCTTTGGTTTGAATCAGATGACCCCATATACTCATGTGTTCAGAATGCTTGCTCCCCAGCTGGTGGCAATTTGTAAGGTGGAATTTTGCTGGAGGAGGTGTGTTGCTGGGGGTGGATCTTGAGGTTTATTAGTCCTACCTTGCCAGTGTTAGTTCTTCTTCCTTCCTACCTGCTGTGCAGAGGTGGTATCCAGCCTCTTCTCATGCTATGTGTTAGCCTGCCATCTTGATGCTTCTTACTCAAGACTGTAATCCAAAATAAAAACATTTCCTCCATCAGCTGCTTTCGGTCAGGTGTTTTGTCCTAGTAAAGCCAACATAACTACAACTATCTTGATAAAGGAAAATCAAACATCCATTTGTAAGGAAAACCCATTTAACTTCAATGTGATAGACATGCCAGTTATGGTGATATTTCATTTTGGATATGAAATGCATGTCATCTTGATTTTCTAGTAATTAAATGGGTGTGAAATGGTAGTTAATGTGTACCATGATATATTTGAATATGGAATTTTAACTGACGTTGATTTTCTTTTCACTCAGATACTTCTTGCCAGTGTGCAGATGGACATTTGAAAGTGCCATTGTCAAACTCTTGCAAGCATGGAGACCTCATCAATGCTTTCCTCACTTAATGATGAGTGCAAATCTGACAACTATATTGAACCTCACTACAAGGAATGGTATCGAGTGGCTGTTGATACTCTGATTGAACACGGGTTAGAAGCCTACCAAGAATTTCTTGTCAAGGAACGAGTTGCAGACTTTCTAGCTGAGGAAGAAATAAATTATATTTTGAAAAATGTACAGAAGGTTGCACAAAACACAGCACATGGTACTGATAACTCCTGTGATGACACTTCATCTTCCGGGACTTACTGGCCCATTGAGTCTGATGTGGAAGCTCCAAACCTTGATTTAGGCTGGCCATATGTGATGCCTGGTCTTCTAGGTGCTACCCACATCGACCTCCTCTTTCATCCACCAAGAGCACACCTACTCACGATAAAGGAAACTATTCGGAAGATGATAAAAGAAGCAAGAAAGGTAAGAGTGACTATTTTGAAATGTCGATAATTACAGACACATGTTAACAAAAATCCTTTCTGTGTACAGACCATGTCTGTCATTTTATGAAAGACCTCGAACACACAGGAAGCTTGTACTTCCCATGTCTAACATGCATTGGAAGGAGAGGCAATAAGCCCCCCACTTAAGGATTTACAATGAGAAATTTCTTTCTCTTATATATAATGTACCCAAGACATCCTAAGATGATGTTGACATATTCAAAAGTTTAAAGAACTTTAAGTTTTCTTAATCCCTGAAAAGAAATATATTAATGGATCTAGTGAGGTTTTCATTATTTTCAATAGGGATAAGAACTCATCCTCCTTGCTCTGTAGTATGGTTTGGCCCATGGACCCCAGTTGTTGGGTCCTTGTCCAAATTAACGAAGAAAACACAGGTCCTGAGAAGAGTAACTTATAAATTGTGAAATTTATTTTAGGGAGAGTTATGATGGAGAAGGAAGGCATGCATGAAGCCTGAGCTGAACGAAGGCTGGAAAGAGAGAGGGGAGATAGAAAATGCCTCTCATATCTCTGGGGAAGAAGCCTGAAAACAAAGCAGGGCATCCCAAATGGAAGATCCCACTTGTAGAGGGGTCAGAGGAGACAGAGTGTAAGGGGCTCAGTTCTCAAGAGAGGTGACATGTCACAAAGCAGGAAAGCCCAATCCCAAAACAGAAAATCACCCAGAAAAAAAGAAATTCTCCCCCTTCCCAGCAAGGAAACCCTCCCTCACACAGTGGAAAAGCCAATAGCTTACCAAGCTGCTAAGAGCCATTTATATGGGACAGACATCTAATTAGGATGAGCTTCCTCATCACACTCATGTGTATAAGGAAGAGACTTGATTGGTTGGGGCGCTCAAAATGCTGCTGAGGAGGGACCAGTGCATAGGAGTGCTAACTAAGCTGAAGAAGCAGGAAGCTCTGCTGAGTTGTTGCTTGTAGCCATTTTGGATGACACTGGGTCAGACCGAGGTCAGTTCTTCCAGGGCAGACAAGGTGGCATCCATATTCTCCTTGGGCCTCTGACCCTGGCTGACTGCCTAAGAAAATGCTACCTTGCTCCTAGGCTTTAGTAAGAGTTTTGCTTAGCTGTTTTCTAAGTTGATTTGAGGCCAATTAGGCCTGCCAGGGTAATTTAGTATTCATGAGATTTTGCCTCAATAATGAGAGAGAGAGAGAGAGAAGATTGAACAATGTGTGAAATATGATTTTTAGTAATGAAATATCTAATAGTTACATACTCTATACTACAGACATTTAAGTCGCAAAGGGACATGAGGAGGTATGGCATTATGTTCTTCCATCTCAACATGATACAGAAATTCTTGAAAAATTAGCTTTTTGAATGTAAAAAAGGAAATAAGCAACAAAGAAAAAAAAAGGCCCTTGAAGCAAGACAGTTAACTAAAGGCCTTAGGGAGATTTGAGGCTAATGGCAAGTGTAGGCTTTGCAAAATGAGGTGACTTTTCCCCCTGCACCTTTGAACTCATATAAATACTTTTAACTGCATTAATTCCTTGAGCAGTAAATGTCAATGAATATATTAATCTGTTACAACTGTTAAAAATTACTTATCAGGTGGCTGGTTGTTATAGCTCACACCTTTAATCCCAGCAGTTGAAAGGCAGGTAGGAGGATTACTGTGAGTTCTAGGCCACCCTGAAACTACCTGGTTAATTTTAGGTCAGCCTGGGCTAGGGCAAGACCCTGCCTAGAAAAACAAAAACAAACAAACAAACAAAAATTAGCCATCAAATGAGGCATGTCTTGGGCAATTGAGATTTTACTGAATGAATAAACTTGCCAATTGAATTTTCTGAGTTGAATCATGGGTATTTTTAAAGCTGTGCTATTCCTGTGCTCTGAGAACAAATTATACAATTGTATTTTGTAAAACAAATGAAAATGAAAATTCAAAAATGTATCTGAGTGTTTCTAAAGGCAAAGTAACCAATACTAATTACTAACATTTGCTACTATCTACGAGGGGCCATTGTTAAAGAATAATGGGAAACCGTGCAAGGTGAAGGTGTAACTGACATAGCTCAGCAGTGCATCCAGAGCTGGGTTCCTGTGGGGTCCTAGGAGGAGCCCATCCCCAAAACTGAGCATTAGTCAGGACCTCCTGATGAGTTCTGATTCTAATAGATATTATGCTTTCTCTGCATGTTTAATGAGCCTCTAAAAGTAGTATCCTCTACCTGGTTTCTGTCTCCTGAGAATTCCCACTTGAATGGGGAGTTCTGTAGGATGCTGAGGACCACAGGATAAAAAGCAAGGTCATGTTTTGCTTGTCTTCCATAAATGCAAAATCATATAAAGAAAGATAATTGTACCCTATTAAATTTATGTATGTATGTATCAAAGCTGAATTAAAAAGAAGTACTTGCTTTTATAAATCGAGCTCTTGTAATTAAGTATCCATTGTAAAAAGTGACATTTTTTATTGTGTCAGGAGCATCAGGAAATGGGCTAACATTTACAGCTACAATAAATATTGAGGTCAAATTGGAACGCATGATTCTCAAATAATTTGGAAGTTTTTTCATATGTTTTCCATTTACATATTTCAAAGATCCAGTGCTCTGGGGAAAAAATCACCTCAATATAAAGCAAATAATATTTAGCCCAAACAGGCCTAGGTTCTGTTAAAAATTTTAATATAAAGCATTTATTAGCTGGATGTAGTGTTACACATATATATGTGATCCCAGCACTTCAGAGACTGAAGCAGGGGAGAGTGCGTTTAAGGACAGACAGCCTGCGCTACGTTGTGAGACACTGACTTAAAAACAAATTGAGTTAATAAAAAATGAGTAAAATTATTATAAAACAAAAGCTTTTCAGGACTCATGACATTAAAGATTAATCATGGTTTTTCACAACTGTTTTCTGTTCAGAGAACATCATATTTGAGTTCTTGTCCTTCAGAGTCAATGGAAGCATGTTAGTCATTGAGAAACTTTATCATTTGAACTTTTTTCAGAAGATAAATTCTCTTTATTGGTAACTTGATGAGTTGTCAATACATCTTGAAAGGGTGGTCTGTTTTTCATGTGTTAGGAAAAGGTAGATTTTAAAACTAGAATAAAATTTCAGAATTTCTTGGAGATTTCTCTGGCAAGAAACACTAAAATTTCAGGACTGTGAGGCTAATGTGCAGGGTTAGGAGCAGGGAAGTAGAATCCAGGGAGTGATCTGTAGATAACCAAAGTCATCTTCACTATTTTGTTTTCAGTTGAGATGAAACACTTGAAAACAGAAGACCTGTTAGCCCTGCTATGCAAGAATCTTATATCAATGAAAAGAATGTAAATGTAGCCTGGTTTTCTCTGAGTCCAAATAATTGAATTCTGATCATCTATTCCTTGTTCACCTTGCAGTCCTTGAGAAGGGGATAAAAACAGACACCATAATCACATCTATCTCTACCCCAATATTTTTTTAATATTTTGTTCATTTTATTCTTTTTAATTGGTGCTGGTGATTAAACCCAGAGCCCTGTACATTCTAAACATTCCCTCTGCTGATATGCTCCCAGCTCCTGAAATAGTTTACTTTTGAATACTATTACTCTAATCCCTAGCTAAATTCCACTACTATTCTACTTCCTTATTCACTTAGAGTCACTTTATTTTTATAGGCAGAATATGATTTTATAGTAAATATCCATATTTTTATTTGTGCATTTAATTTTACCTGTTTTTAGAAGTTGCTCTGTGCCTCCTCCTCCACTCTCCATCCACTTAAAAAATAATCTTTATTGTCAATAATTAGAAACACTGTATGAGCAAATCTTGTGGTGGTACCACCACTTCCCTACTCTCTGTCTCCAACCCATTGGGGGCTCTCCTTAGTGGGCATACTGGATCAGTCCATGGGTCAGGGAGTTAGGATTTGTACAAAGGTAGCTAGGTTATTTTTCTTTGTGTGTTGTTGCTGAGAGGACAATGTCTCTGGATATTCTCCCCAACCATGCTCTTACATTCTTTCTGCCCTCTCTTATGCTCAGTTCTCCGAGTCATGGTTGGTGACTTTTAAGTCTGCTTTATTGTTGAGATCTTAAGAAACTCTGGACTTCCTTGGATTGTGTTGGGTATAGTTGGTGTCTGTCTCCATTGACCTTTCATGGATTATCTGACTTGCTGTGGTGGTAGCTCTCTTGTTTATCTTGCCAGTTTCTCATAGGTTTCATTTGAGCCCTATATGATAGGTTAGGGGTGGTTCATCTCCTGCTTGGATGTATGCCAACATCCATGTTTGTTGGTGGAATTGGGTTGTCCACAGTTCTTATTGCCTTCTGAAAAATAAAGAGAATCTCCATTGGAGATTGAGATCAGTATAGGTTAAATTAGACAAACAGTAGACTTGGCAAGATTCTAATGGGTGTATCCTTTCTATCGAACTCTGGTAGTAGGAGTTTCCCCTTGGAGGCTGGGTTCTTGGTCCCCCTAAAATTTTGCCATGGATCCCAGTTCCAGTTAAGGGTTCCTTGCCACTGAGCAGATCTCTTAGCTAATCAGTTACCCATTGATTACCCACCTAGGTTTATCACCACTATTGCACAGATAAGCATTTTTTTTTACATATTGCTTAATTTGTTTGTTTCAGAATTTTCTTTGAACAAATCCAACTGTATGTGTTCCCAAAATAGTCCATTGTAATGTACTGGCTATTTTTCTAACCTTTGCTATGCTTTACTGTGTGATTGACATAATTACATTTGGATTAATTTTATATGCTGTGACCTTGCCTAGCATGACTTTTCCAAGGTAATAATTCATATCTCAATGAATATTCCCACAATGATAAAAGCATATGTTCCTAATTACTATAAACTCCTCTTACTTAAGTCATCTTATTAATGTATTTTTTCTTGTTACTCAGTGGCACATATTATCACTTCTGATAATACTGAATACACAAATGTTTAGCCAGAACCTTATTTGCATCTCTTTCCTAATTGTCATAACTGATCATACCTGTACAATATATGCAATGAAGAAGAAACATAAGCAAATCTAGTGGGAATCAGGGCCACTCATTCTGCAGTGCTGTGTACCAAGTTACTGGATTCAGGGTTCAGATTCTCCCTGTCTCTTTTCCTGGGAGTTTCTTTTTGGCCTTATTAGTTACTAGCAATTCAGAACAAGAGAAACTCCAGGTCGGCTCTACAGATTCAAAAGAGCTGAGGGACTCTTTGTGGGACATCAGCTGGTAGTACAAAACAGTACTAAACTACACTTTATGGAACCACAGCTCTGCTTTACAGTTGTAACCTAAGCAAATAATTTCACCTTCCTCGAACCTTCATTTATTTAGTAAAAGATATGAAGCAAAATCTTTTTGGTGGTTTTTAAATCCTGTATCCCCATTCCAATTTGTAATAGTGCTTTCCAACAAAAGATCATTCTGATGTATTATTCTCTGTGATGAATCAGTTTATAATGTGAACTAGTTTCACAGTGCTGTGGCATCTCTTCCATCTACATCACTTTGGAAACGTCCTGTCTAGCTGAGAGACACTGAGGTAGTTATCAATGTCTTCATTAGTCCACGAATGTCTCTCTCCTACTGTTCTAGGTTTATATTAAGAATTTCTCCTCTGTCCGATCTTTTTTTTTCTAACTCTTACTGTGAATCCTTTCATTGAATTTGAGTCAACATCACTTCCTTCCAGGAAATCTATTTTGCTTAGTCAGATTTAATGACATCACCATTGTTTGGCCTTGAGTTGCGCATCTTTTCTTTGAAAGAAGTACATTATTAATAGATATGTCTGTGAGAAATAGAAAGATGGGCAGAAAGGCTTGAAATGAGAAGGATGGGAGGAAGAAGAGAGAGGGAAAGTGATGAGGGGGTGGAACCAGGAAATTCAGAACAGAGGGAAGGAAAGTATTAGTCACACTGCCTGCAGGAGCAAGCACTTGCCTCACCTTCACAATGTTGAAACTTTAGTTTCATGCAATAAAAGGAAAGAACGGAAAGGAAAGAAAAAGTGAAAGTTTTTTTTCCTGTTATTGTGTTTCTTTCTTTTTTTTGTACAGACTTCTTCAACCTATAAACATTTGCTTGGGAAAAATCCTGGTGCTATACAAAGATAACATGTTTCATATTCTTCAGTTTATTTACGAATTTGTTACTTCTACTACTACCATTGATCCAACTACAATATTTTGCTATTTGTAATATAGCTATTTAAAGAAAAGGAGAGAGGAAGAAGATCCCATTTGGAGAACATTTAAACTTGTCACAAGGTGGTTTAGTACTTCCTTGATTAACTTGATAATTTTTATGGGCAAGCCACATTTTTATGACTCCAGTTCAAATGCTGCTCTTTGTAAAAGAGACATCTTGGAATGGGATAATGACTTGGAATTGGGGTATGTCTTCAATCAAAGCTCAGCCAGCTCTTTTAGGAGAGACTGCAGATATCTGAGTTCAGAACTGAATGAATTCGCTCACAATTCTAACATGACACCTTCCACTTACTTCAAGACCTTTGTGCTGCAAAGTTGCCTTCCCTTCATCTCCTCCTCCTTTTACTTCCCCTGTTTTATTCCAAACTTTGATCTGTGAAAAGTCCATCAGCTCATATTTTACATCCGTGATTATGCAATTGTACTTTTTAAGATATTAAAAACAATCTCTAGTCAACCTCAGTATTCCCTTAAGATAGCGTCTTGCTAGGAATACCAGCTAGGAGCATTAGCTGTTTGTGACATGACTGTTGCTCACATACTTATTATACACATTTATGAAGTATTGTAATGATTATTTACCAAACTTGGTTGCAGAACACCAGAGCATTTTCCAAATGCTATTGCTTACAAGGTTAAAACTGGGAAAATATTGATTCAACTTGAGCATAATTGAAAAGAAAGCTCACTGTGAGGTTGACATGTATCTTACATTGAGCATTTGTGAAATGCTTTCCTCCTTTGTGCAAAACTGTAAAGTGCTGAAGAAAAAAATGATAAAGCATATTTTCTTCCCTAAAGAACTATGGATCTGGAATGAGGCCAAGCTCAGGTTGAAAGCTAAAGGAGAGGAGCACAGAGGGGAAAAATTCATTAAATTTTTACTATATATTTAAATAAAGATAGGCAAATTTGCAGATGAAATATAATAGCCTCTTAAACAAATCTGTGAAGGTCATATTTATTACAGACCTTTCTCATCTTGAGGTAAAAATTTACAGAACTCTCAGTTGTGTTAAAGGTCTGCCACTGAGCTTCATTCAGAGACCAGTGACTCCAGTTATAAAGCATTGTTAATATTTCCAATACAATTTATAAGACAGTAAAGTGTATTATTAAGACTTACCCTATTTAATCTTTTGCCTTAAATAAATCCTATTTTAGAGTTGAAGGTTTAAGTTAATAGTGAAATATTTACACAGCATACATGTGGTTCAATCCCAGGTCAAATTATGCCTTTTTAAAGGAAAAAATTCAGAAATATATAAAAAATGAAAGTGACATCTCCAACTTGGTTGGGCACTAAAATCACCAAAAATTTATAACTTGATATTTTATCTGGTAGCATATTACTAGAGACATTTTAAGGATCATCTTTAGCCAGGCATGGTGGCGCACACCTTTAGCCCCTGCACTCAGGAGGCAGAGGTAGGAGAATCACTGCAAGTTTGAGACCAGCCTTGGACTACAGAGTAAGTTCCAAGTCAGCCTGTACTAGAGTGAGACCCTACCTTGAAAAAAACAAAACAAAACAAAAATCATCCTTGACTTTTATTTTTAGGATATTTTTATTTAAAATAAAATGGTATGTTTTGGAGTGCAGCTTGATGGTAGAGTTCTTGCTTATTGTGTTTGAGACTGAGTTTGACTAGTACTACCAAAAATACTAAGTAACTAGTTTAGTAAGTAAATAAATCAATTTACAAGAGTTTAGCAATTTAGAAGAAAATACATGCTTATATAGTGACAGCAAATTTGAAAGAAACTCTTCCTAGCTAATACTAACCCCACTGCTCTAGTAATAGTTGGGAAGAGTGAGTTTAACTTTTGAGCTCTGAGGAGTACATGTGAGCTATCTGATCCAGAAAAATGTTTTCAAGACTTTATCTGTGTACTCAGTTATTACTATTGGGTTATTAAAATCTTTTTCTAAAAGAAACTCTTAAAATAATTCCTGTGGAAACTGCATAGGTGAATATACAATATTTCTGTGGACTTCAAGGGACTATTATTGACTGGTACAAAATTTAATGGTATATATTCTGGGATCTCTGAAGTAGAATGCCTGCTATTTATATTTGCTCATTTTCAGAGTTACTTATTGAAATTTATAATGATTTCTGATGACACATCTGTGGTAATTTCTTAGAATGGCAATAATAATTGTCATAAAACATTAGCATAAAAATAATTGTCACTTGTGGCACATACCTTTAATCCCACCACTTGGGAGGCAGAGGTAGGAAGATTACTGTGAGTTCAAGGCCACCCTGAAACTGCATAGTGAATTCCAGGTCACCCTAGGATAGAGCAAGATCTCTGCAAAACAATAACAGAACAAAACAAAAAATATGTTTTTATAATATCCAAATAACAACTAAATTCCACAGGAACAGATTTTTATAGCTTTATAAATTCAGATACTTTCAGGGCTAAGCTAAATCCTACTACCATAGTTGCTGGTAATATTACTGCTGATACTACTTCTATTACACACCACCAAGGGGATGAGGCAGGTATTGTTCCAACATAGAGTGAAGGGGCCCTGACAAAGAGGAGATACCTTGAACTGATTGAATGCATTGCCATTAGAAATAGTATAGAGGGGATAAGCTGAGGACTTTGTACTCATTGAGGCTTCTTATCAAAAAGTAACTTTCAGGCCAGGTGTGGTGATACATGCCTGTAATCCTAGCACTCAGAAAGGTTGTAGAGGCAAGATTACTTCAGCTTTGAGACCAGCCTACTCTGCTTTATTAGTTCCAGGCTAACCAGGGTGTGTAGGAAGACTGTTTACATCCCCACCCCTAACCCCCTAAAAATGAGGTAACCTTCTTGAGACTGTAGTTGTGCTGAGTGCTGCTGGTGAGCAAGCTGATGTTTTTGTGTTAAAAGACTTCCTGCTCTCTTACAGCTGCCACTGGTTCATCCCTGGCCATGAACTTTCATATTGACTATTAGAGTCTTGAGACTTGTCACTCTTCAAACTACCTGAGAACGTGTGGGCATTTTCCTCAGTATTGGAAATGCAATCTCATTTTGAGTTCACAGACTTACCATATGCAACTTGCCAATAGTAGCTGGCCAGGCTCTTGAGCACGTACATGTCCGACGCTGCTAAACATTTCATGCTAAGTATTTCCTTAAATTAACCTTCAGAGTCCTTTGGCATGTGCATTTTTATCATTTTCCTGTTGGATAATTTCATAGTCATTAGTAATGAGGCAGAGGCAAGCCAAAAGTGATGATGATTAGAAAGAAATATGAAGCACACTTTTCTAAATAGAGGTGTGGAGAAGAACAGGGTGAGGGGGCTTAGCATAAGAAGAGCTCATGGACTCAAGTATAAGCTTTGCTTCACAAGGTCATATATTAATGATCTGGAAGTGTCTGAAAAACTTGAGTAGAGAATGTGTAGCACTTGGAATGAAGGCAGACCAGGAGGTACTGAGAGGAAGTGGGCTTTCTGAGGTCAAATATGGGAGAAATTTGGAGCCAGCAAAGGAACACCAGTGCAGCCGAGTAGCACAAGCCTGTAATGGTGACACTTAAAAAGCAGAAGCTGAAGGATGATAATTTGGAGGTCATCCTGAGCAAGGCTCTGTCTTGATGCATGCAGGCCAACCTACATACCCAAATTTTAAAATTAAAATTTTAATTTTAATAGTTTTTACTGGTTCTTAAGTCTTTTCTGGGTACAACTATGAAGGACAAACATAGCTTTAATATATAGCAGGCCATTCACTTATCCTCAGATTTGTATTTGTATTTAGTGCCCACTGCATTTCATATACTATTCTAAGCCCTAGAAATGCCCAAAGAAATTTTGCTTGCCCTTGAATGAAGTCTACACAGAACTGTGATAAGATAAATACAATAAATGATAGAAGGGAAACAAATCAAAATGCAGTTATGGTTGGGTAAAGGAATTGTGAGTGTTGGAGTAGTTTCTGATTTTACATAAGAGATGCAGAGTAAACTTTAAGAAAATGACATTTGAACCAAGAAAGATGTATACTGGGCAATTTGGGGCAAAAGAGATGCATGAAGAATTTCAAATATGATCAGATTTACAAGGATGCCTCTAGCTGTGGTACTGAACATTGACTTGGTGATGTAGTATGAGGACATCAGAGGTAACTGAAGTATGGGGTGAGTTTCTTACATAGTACTCTTCGTGGTAATGATGATGAGATTTTGGATATATGTTGATGCTAGTTAAATATGAAGGGAGAAATAAATTGTAAGCTATAAATTGCTCCAACATTTTGGAATTCAACAACTGAAATAATGGCTTTGTCATTTGAAGTTCGTGTTAGAGACTTCCGAGTGTTAGAATTGGAGTAGAAAACAGACATCAGGGAGCTTCCAGTTCT
The DNA here is from genome assembly GCA_004024765.1 of Zapus hudsonius. Taxonomy (NCBI): domain Eukaryota; kingdom Metazoa; phylum Chordata; class Mammalia; order Rodentia; family Dipodidae; genus Zapus; species Zapus hudsonius. The sequence goes on along the minus strand of PVHP010000290.1, from coordinate 74,571 downwards.
CAACTTCAGTAAAACCTTAGGATGTTTCACCTATAAGCCACTTAGACTGAGGCTAGAGGCATGTCTGGGTGTCTAGGTTAGGCTTTTCATTGGAGCCTAAACTCCATGACTGGACTTGGAGACCAGTTCTGACCATAGGTGAGGAGCAGAGTTGGAAGAAATTTGATTAAGATTCAAATGCAAAGGTGTGGGTAAATATAGAGTAGGAGGTCAGAGGAATGCCCAGATCTTGACCAGGGACCTAATAAAACATTTTATAAATCCTGCTGAGTAGGTCCCCCAACAGTCTTTCCAAATAAATGTTACAATTATTAAGCAATTCCTGTATGCTTAGCCAGGGAAGACAGAATGTGAAACTAAGATGGTGTCACATAGGAGTTCACTGCTTTAACAGGCAATTTTTGGTATATAGTTGTGATAGGAGAGAGACAGAGAGAGAGAGAGAGAGAGAGAGAGAGAGAGAGAGAGAGAGAGAGAGAGAGAGAGAAAGAGAGAGAGAGAAGAAGGAAGGAAGGAAGAGATGCTGGGGAACAAACCCAAGCAAACAGAAGGCCTCATACATGCATGCGTACAAACATTGTGAGAAGTAAATTTTCAGCACATGTGAAATGTGAGAAAAGTAGAATTAGATGAAAAAAGAAAAGGCAAAGAGTTCTGAGAGATAGATTGAGCATGAAATAAGGAGGCCATGTGATAGAACGTTGTGGAAGTGGGCACAATGGTACCTTTGGAATGCTTTTTGAGTAAGAGATATAACTTTTTGGTAAGCTAAAAGTTTTTGAGCAAGTCATATTAATAATTTTTTTTGGAAAGTTAACAGGTTATAATAGATGTTGGGATGATGTCATCCACATATTAACAATAGTCTAGAGCTAACCAAAGTTCAGTAGAAAATAAAATGTCTTGTTTACTACTACATTCTTAGGAAATAGTTTTATGTGTTAACATTGTTAAAGATATTATTAAAAGTATTAAAGTTAAAATATTAAAGATATTTTTATTAGCATATACTTATATTCACAATAATGGGGTTTATTATGATATTTTGTACTTGTATTTAATATATTTTCATAACATATACTCTATTACCCTCTTTTGTCTCCTTCCCACTATGTTAATCTCCTTCCTCTTAGTCTTCAGTTCTCCTTCTATAAAAATGGAAGTATTTATTTACAATCCAAAAAGTTACTTCTGTATAAAATAGTCTCTGTGCTTATTCATACTTTAATTCTTTATGTGTTTATTGGATGTCTGCTATATGCAAGGTATGTGTTCAATTATATAGATTGAAAACAAAGTACTTGAAGTGGTTTTGAGTGTAATCTTTGGGGGGTGTGGTAATACATTCATAGAAGATATATAGAGAAGTAAATATATGAGCATCAACACACTTTCCCCATCCTTTTACTTGCTAGCGGCAAGAGCATTATGGGGGCACTTATTGAAAGTTTAAAGTAGAAAATTATGATACAATCACCCAAGTGTAATGGCACACACCTATAATCCTGGTATTTGGGAGGCTGAGGCAGGAATGCCATGAGTTCAAGGCCAGCCTGGACTACCTAGTTAGTGAATACTTGCCATTCAATACTGTATATCCAGACTCTATTTAAAAAGAAAGGAAGGAAGGAAGGGAGGGAGAGAAGGAAGGGAGCAGGGAGAAAGGAAGAGAGGGAAATTAAAAATGGAGAAAGGAAGGAAAAGAGAAAAACATGATCTAGATAAAATATCAACAATATAGTTATTGCCACTCACTAGCTCAACAAATGCATATATTTATTTATTCTTTATTAGGAGATTTTTATAAGTAAATAAAATATACTTTTATTATTCCTTATAGGAAAACACTGGAAATAACAGGAAAGGGATAGGGAAATAGAATACAACCACAATTTCCCAAAAGAGATAGTGATTATTGTTAGAAATTTTCTTCCTTATGAAGTAAACAATCAATGAAAAAGTATGTGCATACGAGTGTTTCTGCATTTCAGTGCCTTATATTCATGTCATGTAAGAATGTTCTTTTGTACTATGTCTGACATACACATACTGGAAATAATATCAAAACTGCCCCTGCATTTTGCTGTTGTGATTCTCCCATAATAAAACAATAGATTTCCTGTACTAAATGTGAAGACATAACAAAATGAAGCAGCCTCTGGGTACAGGTAATAAGGAGGTTCTCTATTGTGTTCCCTTTGGAAGAACAGTAACACACTTCAAAATAGTAATACGATTGATTATGAGGCGTTTCATTGATGCATAACTGGCCGTCATAAATTCCTTGGGGGATAGTACACTGCTTCATCAAGGCTGCCTCCACCCATCGGTGACTTCCACTAGATCCTGTGCTGTAACAGTGCTGAAATGATAAGGGTAATGACACAACTTCCTTAGAAATGCCACAACCTGACAACGGTGCATATTTCCTACTGAATAATTATTTACCTTTTGCATCTTTAAAAACAGGAAAATACAATGTCTTCTATCACCAAACAACTTCCCTTAGACTGCACTAATTTCTTATCAGTTTTTATTTTCCCCCTTGAACTCAACCACGGGAAATATTGTAAACAATTAAATGAATGTGAAAGGCAAATACATTGCCATTTGGCTAAATATCAATCCAATATGTGCTACTGAAAATCCATAATCATGAAAAACTTTAGTATCGGAGTCACTGTAGTTTTGTTTTAGGAGGCTGGAACTGTAGAGCAGTTCCTACCAAAAACAAGTCTGATGTTTGTGCTTTTACAAAAGAGTGGCGAGAAGCAGAGTCCGAAAGTCCAGTCCTTTGCTGATTAGCCTTAAGGACTGACAGTATTCAGGTTCTTGACTTCTGTCTAGCACTATCGAGTTGTTTGTCCACAGACTTAAAAAAGCTTAAACTATTTATTCTGGACATAGAAGTAGGAATGGTAGGCTTGGTATTTGAGCCCAAGTATTGGGCTTAGAGGCAGCCTGGACTTGAATGTCTGTGGCATCAAGCGCTTCAGGCAGGCACGGTAACAGCCAAGTGACCTCTCGCAGTGTTCCCCAGGCACTGTGTGCTTTCTCAGGTCTCCCAGAGAGACTGTAGCACACAAGTATGGCCTATGTTCATCTTTATGTTTTGTTCTCCTCCTGCCTCCCTCTGTGTTTCCCTGGTTGTTGGTGATTCTCACATGCCTGGAGAATTCTGAGCTCTTCCTGGAATGTACTGTGGTTGAGGGATTTAGGAAGGGCTTACTTTCCTTTGGTTTTTAAAGTCAGGGTAGATCACTTTATTCCAGGCAAGGATTGTGTTTTTATGACGTTATGACTTTGGGTAGTGGTCTGTATCTGTTTTTACTTTTGGGCGATCCTAAAATAATAATAATAAAAACTGTTGAGGCTTATTTTTTGGAGGATTTTTGTTTGTTTTGGTGTATAGCATTCAACCTGATTTATCTTGGAAGACTCTTAACCGTAACCCTTATCTTCTAGATGATAAACTGCCTGAACGTTTTTGCCCACTTAGTACACAGAATCTGGTAGGTGTCCCACTTGGTCATTGAACAGTTTGGGATTTGATGTTTCCCTTCAAACCAGTAACTGCATAAGTACTTAGATTTTATTCCTATTTCTCTATAAGTAGGGTTTATTTCTGTCACTCTTCTTTGGTAATTCTGGACTAAAATTTTGTTTTATGAAAGTTTTATATTTATGTTTTTTATGTAATTTATGAAAGTTCTTGGCTAAAGTTTACTGTTTTGGTTTTTATTTCCTGGAAAGACGGGTGGTAAAGCTTTCTCCACCTCATCAAGGTACTTCACCCAATCTCTCTCTCTCTTTCTCTCTCTCTCTGTTTCTCTTTAAATAAGTTATATACTTTAGCTAACAAGATTTCTATAGTACTTAAAGTATATATTTTTAATGACATTATAAAATCAATTTCTTGTAGATGTTACAAAGGAGGTGTTCTTGAAGGAAGGGGTTTCTGTGTTCTTGAAGGATGTTCAGTCAAGAGATACAGTTTGAGCCACAGAAACAAAGCAGAGCCAAGCAAATACTCCAAAGAGACTAGAGCAAGCGGCTCGAGATGGGAGCAGCCTACTGGGTTCCACCTTGTGGATTTTGAAGTGGTTTCTGTGTATGTTTATGGAGTGTTGTATTCATGAGGTTAGGTCACCATTTTTTCTCCTTCAAATTATAGTGGACCAGATCTTCCTTTGAGGGCATTTCCTCCCATCATCTCCAAAAAAGTTAGAAGTGTCAAAACCTCAAAGTAAATATTACACTGATGTCAAGGTTTCTTGAGGAATCACTTTGGTAGTATGAACGTGTGGGCAGACACTCTGCTGTCTTAGCTTCTGGTACAGCAGGAACATCCTCACTGAGCTTCAAGGATGCTGAGCCACAAATGGACATTTTCATCATCAGCAGACAGTTTCCAAGATGGAAAGTAGATTTTTGTTTGTTTTGGTGTAGAGCATCAGACCTTGATTACCTCCTGGAATAGGTGGACATATTCTTAGAAGTGGAGTCATTTGTACTACAAGTTGTTATTCTTTTGCAATTAGATGCATTGGATGCAAGAAGATATGCTAGGGCAATGGTGTCTTGAGTAATTTACTCAGGCAGGCTTCATGAGGGCCAGCCAGAGACACCACCAAGACACACTTAGGTATTTTTTTCCCAGAGCCTTGTTCTTCCTCTCGTCAGCTCAGCATGGCTCTCTTATATCCAGCTAGAACCCTTCTTATATACTTTTTTCAATGTACTAAACTTTACTGTTTTAACCCAATGTTCATTTGAATGCTAACCTTTGTTTTTACCATAACAAAAAACAACCTTATGTAATTTAGTAATGGCATTTTTGATGTGATACGTGACATCTTACATTATTTCCATCTGTGTTAAATCATTGTTTAACAATTATTTAATCACACAAGTTTCAAATATGAATATGAAAATGTATAGACATAAATGAAATAAAATACAAGAATCTTACAGTATCATATCCATTATAGTTCTGTGATGGTAAAATATTTTGAGTACATGTACATAAATTTTTTAAATTCATCTGTCACATTGAAACAATAAAGATGTTCATTGATCCAAAACCCTCTCTTCTTTTAGCTGTTACATTTTCAAGTAGTTTACTTCAATTGCTAACAGCCTGACTTGAAAAGCCATGCAGCTCATTCCCAAAACAAAGTACTTATTGTCTACTGATCTTTCATATTTTTGTAGATAAATTTTGATTCAATCAACAGAGTTCTTAGTGTTTATTTACATAGTTTCACAGTAGCTCAACATCACAGATTTCCACTGGCTTCTTTTCATAATAATGCATATGCCTGTAGTATTTTACATTACAGTGCAAGATAAAAGAAATTGAAGGTCCAAACAATTATTTCAGAATTATATTGCAGAAAAGATGACCCAAGGGTAGAACAAGTCCAAGGGTAGAACAAGTCCATTCTTTGTTCTGCTAAGGGCACTGCTACATTACCTCAACCTGTGGACCCACCTGAGTGGACACTTTCTTAGAGGTGGATCCTCTAAGAGGTGGAGAGAAGCTTAAGTTACCTGTATGTCATGTGGCCGCACAAGTACAGTGAGCTGAATCTCTCTGTTCTTGGCTTTTCCGATGGGACTTTTAGAACATATCCCATCATATTTCCACCCCAAATACTAGTTTCAGTGATGTCCTCTTCTAGTCTACTTCATTTGTATCTGGGTCACTTTCTTTTTTTCCAACATAGAATTCCTAGAGTGAGCTGCAGCCTCCATCTTTCCTCCCACACAACCATTTTTCTTCTCCTGCTGGTCACCACCAGCACTATTTCAGAAGCAGCCTCTGTCCTAGTTTTCCTGATCCCTTCTCTTTATCCTGAAGCTCAAATTTCACTTCCATTCTTTTCCTAACTCGATATCTCCTAAGGCATCTCCTGCCCAAACTGTGAAGACTTGCCAGCACTTTTAACACAGTAGTTCCTTGCTTGATTCTCTAAGTCCCATCCGCCTCATCTTCTCTTACAGTTGGGCTCTATGCTAGCTCTTTCTCCCTTTTGCTGTCTCTCCAGATGTTGCTCCTTGATCTCCTTTGCTGGCTTAGCTATTGAAAGTGAATATTTAAAAGTTTATTCTTTAGGTCAGCTTTACATTTTCTGCCTAAATGCTTCTTTGTACCTCTATTTTTTTTTCCTAGTCACTAGTGCTATTTACAACCCTGAAGTGGTCTTTCCTCTAAACATCAGCCTTAAATTCTAGCTGACACTCCCAATGTTTTTGCCTCCAGTGGCTGATGCGGTCAACTTTCTAGTTGCTGTGCAGGAAGAACCCAAGCAAAAGTGGCTTATGGAGGATTGGGTTTATTTGGCTTATGGACTCGGGGGGGGGGGACTCCATCCTAGCAGGGAAAATGATGGCATGAGCCGAGGACAGCACCACTGCCACAGCACTGCAAACGGCTGCAGGAAGATGTGCCAAACTCTGGCAAGGGGATGCTGGCTTATGACCTCATAAACCCGCCCCCAACAACACAGCCCTAGCGAGGTTGTAATTCCCAAACTGCCATCAGCTGAGGATTGATCATTGAGAACACATTCATTTGTTTGTGGGGGACACCTGGTTCAAACCATGACAGTGGCTGTACATGGATTGTGGTCTCCAGTGGCTGTACATAGAGATGTCTCCAGTGTTAATGCATGGAGCATGGTCTCCTGTGACCATATGTGGAATGTGGTCTCAAGTGGCTGAACATTGAGTGTGATCTCTAGGAGCTATATATGCAACATGGTCTCCATAGCTATTCCATCCATTCATTGAAATGGTTCTCCCAAATTATCTTACTTTGAATGTAGGCAGCAATAGATTTGCCAAGGATCTATAATGTAACCTACCCCCCCTCAAAAAAAATGCTATCTTTAGAATGTGGTCATCTTCTGATTTTTAAGTGTAACCCTTTCCCCAAAATGTTCTGTCTTTAGAATGAAAGTCTCAAAGGTAAATTGGGCAAATATGATAAGTTTGAATAATTTTAGGATGTATGTATGTTATATGTTAAGAATATGCACACAAATGTCATACAAGTTGTACAAATACAATCTTGTCTGTGCAGGTGTCTTAAAATTAGTAAACCACACTTGAAGAGATTTTAATTAAGAACAAGTGTCAACTTAGATAACTTAAGCAACAGAGCTCTACAGGGTTTGTCTTCAGCCATCTGGTGTTTTTCTTTGTCCTAGGTAGAATATGTAGACTCCTCCCTTGGGATTTGTTTACTGGAAGACAGAATGGAAAGAGGAACAAAACCTTTGAATTAGGGATTAAAATAAAACACAGGATGCTTTGTCAAGTACCAGAAATAAGTGGACACAAACTTCAGTTAGTACCTTTTGGAAGGAAGCTTCAGAATGTACAATCGCATGAAATATGGTAGGACAGTGGCTTATCATGGACTCAGGATCAAGCAATTTGAGTATGTACTTTAGTTCTACCCTTAGCTGTTACTGTATACTGGAATGGTGCAGGCCCCTAATAATATTTTAGTTATCCCTTAAAACACAGGTACTGTTTTTTCCCCCTAATTAACTAAGATTTGAAGACATTAATTAATTTGATCAAGGTTAGTAGCAGTGTGGTGTACTTGAAAATGGAACCTAAGTCTCTGAATTCTAGGATTAGGGTTTAACTCATTCATGGTTAAAGCCTTAAAAAGAGCTTCATTTTGTACACAATGAAATAAGAGGAATATAGGGAAACAATAATAACATAAACATCCTGAATAGATGAGAAGGAACATTTAAATTATTGAATAAATTATTACTATTCTCCCTGGAGAGAGCAAGGTTGCTTTAGCTGGAGCAGTGTTTACTTGGGATTATACAAGAGTACTTGTGTGCTAACTGAAGATCCTTCCCTCTTACATAGAGTTCCCATACACATTCTTTGCCTCCATAAGACTTGTACATTTCTTTTTACAATGTACATGTGTTTTAACATTTTGGCACTTGAAGTCATATTTTCATAACTGTAAGGAATATTTTCCTAGTTTGAGTTCATACATGCTAGCCAAAATCTTTGGGAAGAACCTATTGAATACAAATCAATTTGTTGAAAATTAAACGTAATTGAAAACTCTGGCAGCTCTAAATTCTTGATGATATATTGAAAGAGTAAGAATGCAATCTAGCATGAAAACACATTTGACACAATCTTGGTAGTATTTAGTTGGAAGATATCTTGCTGGAATATTTTTGTTGTTTCTGTTACCACTGTTAATTCCTTACCAGGTCCTTTGCTTGAGACTCTCTAGGGTTTTCACTATTTTTGAGCAAGCCTGGTTCAGTGTCAACGTTCAGTACTACATTTGCTGATATTGCAATAGCCAATGGCATAACCTATAGAAAAACATATATCCACCATCTCGATAGTAGGCAAACCAGAGATTGGGATCAACCACAGACATCATCATTAATATCAAATAGTAGCTATAATATTCTTGCTGTAAATGATAATCTTTAGGTTTTGTGTTATGAGTACTTTAAATGTTGTAAGTAAGAAAGCTTTGAATGAGTTTAAAATTTCAAACTAACATGTTTTATTTTCCGGCAATAGGTTATAGGAACACAGGACTCAGAAAAATTTCATAGAGATTTTGACAGACCCCCCCCACCATTTTTCATCTAAAAACTTCTGCAGATAGATGTCTGAGAGAAGAAAAAAAAGAGCACAAACATCTGACTCTAGAGTTAACTGTCAACGTCAGGTCAAAGTGTTTGATTTAGTACACTTACGTTGTGGCAGTTCTTAGTTGCTCTAGGTGTTTTTGTCTGGAACTGTAGAATATTGTGACAGTGAAAAAAGAATTGCAACTAAGATGACCAGCATCAGAAAACAGAGCATATTCCTGCTCTCCACCAGCTGTGCTTACTTGGGGGTAGGCATCAGACAAGAAACATTATTAGCAAGTTTGAGATTTAAAAAGTGTGAGGATTAAAATAAAACATATCCAATTAAAACAGTTAGATTGTGGAGGTGAGTTTAGAGGCATAATGACAAATGGTTGTTGAGTATAAGACTTTATTGTAATAGGTGAGAGAGAAGGGGGAATTCCATGATCCAAGGTGTAGACATAGGCCAGGAGGGAAGGGGGAGAAAGAGAGATGCAGACAGAAATACGTGATTCTTAAAAAACAATATTTGGGGCCAAAGATGAAAGCTGAATGAAGAACAAGAAAATCTGAATTATTATACATTTCCCTCAGACTATTAGAAATTTGAAAGATTATAATAACTGCTCATGTTTGTAACACATGTCTTTTTTCCTCTCCTATTTTTATGACAATATATTATTTCTCCCCTTTGAGAGAGTTTAGCTAAATTTTCTCTCTAAATATTGTTTTCAGGATCTGTATTCCTTTACTATGTTTCTTCTTACAGTCAATGCCTGAGTGACACAGGATGCATCTGCTATCCTTGATCTTTCCATCTCTGCTTTCTGGTCTCTTCTCTGCCCAGGCTGTCTCCAGGACAGCAGGAATTCACTCTGTCCCATGGGGGGCAGGAACAGAGCATTCTGTGCCTCTCTTCAGCACACAGCATAATTGGGCACTCTCTGCACTGTAGGGACTCAGAGAAGGAGCCGGCTGGCCTTTAGAGTCATTTTCACTGTGCTGAGAATTGTGACAAAAACCAAAAAGAATGAAGTGCTGCCCATCACCACTGTCTTCCGAACATTCTCACGGAAATGCCCTAGATACCCCAAACTTACTATTTTTCCAACTCTGGTTCCAAACCTGTGATTTTATTTATTTTTCCAATAGAACAATAGCATCACCATCTAAAAAGTCATTGAAAATATTAAACTCAAAGTACTTTAATGCATTTTCCTATCTCATATCTTTCTAAAACTCTGTGCAAAATTTTGTCAAAACTCATTAATTCTATCACCTACATATGTCAAGCTGCTTCTGTCTTCTATCCATGTCAATGGAGTTGTTATGGTCAGAGTTGGAACTTGGAAGGCTTAACTAGCTTGTCTCAACCAACCATCCTCAGTAAGCCAATACACACATAATAGTGAAAAGCAGAGAAAAAAAAAAGATTTATTCAACTTTGCCAAATTGAGAAGAGGAACTGAGAAGTCCAGTTACACTCCATGTCCAATTCTGGGATCCTGACAGGTTCTTTGGGTTTAAATAGAGGGCAAGAGGTATGCATAACTAAACTGTCAGTGTGTTTGTGCATGTAATTACATCTAATTTGTCCTGGCTTTTTTGGGAGACAAGTTCCTTCTGTGACTTTTCATCTCTCAATTCCAATTCCTTGAGGACCATTGTTTTTAACAGTCTGATATCCCATTGGGGGGGGGGGCTATAAGTGTCTACTTCAAATATTTTCATTCCTGTCAGGAAGGTCACATCCTTAGGGACACCTGATTTACTTCAGGTTCCTGTAGTCTGTCACCTGGGCTATTTCGGTAACCTTTTCACACATCCCCTGTCTTCCTGCAATGGTCCTGTCTTCTTCCCGTTTTAAGTAAAAAAAAAAAAAAATTGTCCAGCATTCTTCAGACAGCCCCAGCTAGTTCAGAAATATTTTCTATGCTCTCTGTGCACATTTGTAGTTATTTCTCATTCCCTGCTTCAGGTCTTTGTTTCTGCCTATCTGACCAACTAAATATTGAAGTCCTTGACAGAAGAATTTTGTTTTATGCTAAAATTCATAGCATACAGTAAGTGCCTATAGTATTTCATACATTAAAATAAGAAGTAGAAAAATGGGTTCTGGTTTATTTTTAAATCCAAAGTCAGTACTATATAACTGATCAAATGGAAATTGAGATGTTTTATAATTAATGTTAAAGCTTGCATTATATAAAATATTTGAATGAATAAGAAATAAGTTTAAATTGTTCTCAAACATTTCTGTTTTAAGAATGTTAGAGTCTGGGACCAGGCTTATAATCCCAGCTATTTGGGGGAGGCAGAGACAGGAAGACCACAGTTTCTAGAATTGCTTGGACTATTAAGCTCAAGGCCAGTGTGGGCAAATTAGAGACACCCTATAGGAAAATTAAAAGGCCAAAAAAGAAAAGAAAAGAAAAGAAGAAAACACACCTAGAGATATATTTTACTGGTGGAGTGCTTTCCTGTCATGAGGGAGGCCTTGAGATCAGTCCCCAATACTGGGAGAGAAGAGGAGAGAGAGGGGTGGGAGAGAGAGGGAGGGAGAGAGAGAGAGAGAGAGAGAGAGAGAGAGAGAGAGAGAGAGAGAGAGAGAGAGAGAGAGAGAGAGAGAGAGAGAGAATTTCAAGGCCCAGGGATGAAGCTCAGTGATAAATCGCTTGCCTAGCTTGCAGTTAAGTCCTGAGCTTGATCCTCAGCATCACAAATAGGTAAAATAATAAATAAATAATAAAATTAAAAAATAAGAATCTCAATCATCGGTAAGGTTATTTATCATTGATATCATATTACTTGATCCAGTTAGTTCCTTAGTCTGTCTAGACTGGATTATCAAAATATCATATACTGAATGACTTATAAACCACAGAAAATTATTCATCACTGTTGTGGAGGCTAGCAAGTCCAAGTTGAAGGTGCTAGTAGATTCCATGTCTGATAAGCCATTTCATGTTCATGGACATCCATCTTCTTCTGTCTTCACATGTTAGATACAGAAATGGACTCTCTGGTGCCTCATTTTAAGGGTACTCATCTCAAATATGAGGGCTAAGGGCCCCATCTTCATGATTATCTAGTCAATTCTTAGCCCTCCCTCCTAATAAAACCATCTGAGAGTTGGAATTCCAGCCTATGAATCTGGTTGTGGGAACATGAAGGTTACCACAGCAGACAGTGCTGTGTACAGAACTACCAGAAGTTGCCAACCTGAATACTGTCCAAAAGTTTATTCTCAGGTTTTAGAATTGAACGTGTCTTATATTCCAGGGATCAGAAGACCACAGAGAATTCAGTCTTAATGAAATCAAATTATGCATGGGAAAGCATAATAAAATTAAAACCCAACATATGAAATAATTTATCTTATGATATGTAGTATATCAATATCACAAAGCCCAACATCACACTTAATAGCTAAGTTATTGCCAAAATTCAAGTTGGCTATGTACAATTTAATGACTTTTATGGAGATGCTAATGCAAGTCATCATTATAGCACATGTAAGCCTACCGGTGAGGCTTTCTTATTGTTAATTTTATATAAAAAAGTGACACATCTGAGAATAAGAAGAGATGGAGTGATGAGGGAAGGTAGGTATTCCCAGCATCATCTCTCCCTATGCCAGTTCATTGGACTCCTTGGAGATCTTTTTCAAATTGTCTTGCCCTGTGGCTTTAACAGCAAGCATGTATGACTCATGTATGACATGAGTTTTTGCTTGATGGCACTGTATTATTCCTGAGGATTACGATTGAGAAAAAATAAGAGTACTGTTGAATGACAATCAATAATCTATCTGACGTGTAGCTTCAAATAGAAAATATGAAGCGCTTTTGTAAGTGCTCTAAATGAAATACTAATTGCCTATATTTTAGGCTGAAGATTTATCCTTGCTACTAATTTTTGGCAGCAGATGAGTTATCACAAGACTAACTACAGATAAATATGTTGGTGACAAATACATGCATGGATCTATACATATATAAACATACATATATTTAAAACAATGATGAGCTCTTCCATGTTTGACTTAGGAAGACTAAGTTGACGCTGTAGCTCACAGCTAAATGGTGGCATATTTATCAATTTTTCAACTTATCAATGTGAGAGATGCAAGAGCTTACAAATGTGAAAGACCTGCTCACATGCTTACTGGTACAAAAGGTTGGGACAGGTGGATACTGAGCCACAGGAACTGTGGTAGTTGTCTGTGGTATGCTCAATATTGTAATTGTGTGTTCAGACCGACCTTAAACGGTGATCATAGGTCAGAGGTCACATTCTGTTTTCAATAGATATCTGACACTATGAAGCACTATAAACTTGTTAAGGCCTTAACTTACTGACACTTATGGAAAAAGCTTATTTTTATCTCACCCAGCCAGAATTATTGAATAGTCTAAAAGGCCTGGATGTTAACCATAGTAAATATTTTGGCATATACCCTGTACCAGTCATACCATCAGGCTATTTAATCTTTATATACTATTACCCATCTCTCTTAGTACATTCAGTATGTGTTATTATACTACACACATCAGTGAAGTAGAGAAACTTGGTAAATACCCTGGTCAATATAAAAAAATCAATAAGTAAAATTGTATTTGACATAATACAGTTATTGAACAAATGTGATAAAATACTATAATATGGCTATTAGAAAGCAGACTTATCCTTTGAATCTGCTGTGTTAAAGAATTTCCTGACATAAAAAAGCATAATAAATCACATATTTACTGGAAGAAGTTTTTTTTTAAGGCTGTGGTGACACAGCATTGCTCTAATATAGAAATATAATAAAAATAATTTGCATGATCATCTTTAAGTTACATTGCTTCCTTTATTCATCTCGGTAAGATGGAAGCATAAGGAAAGAAAACAACAGTTGCTAGTTGAAAGTAAGCTACAAAAATTCTGAGCTTCCATTGGCATGACCTTGAAGATAATTTAGTATTTAACATACAGATAATTTTATTAACCAGATTTATAGAGAGTAAAGTAATTTAAAGCAATTAAGTGCTGTAACTCGACAGGTTGTTACTTGGTGGTAGGTGTATGACAAGTCAGTAATTTGAAGGTGATATTCCTTCCAGTAAAGTTTCCTTTGCTTCTTCTTCAAGCAAAGGCTTGGCAAGAAAAGAGAGAAGTCTACCAACTTCCTGTCCCTGTGCTTGGTCTTAGAACAATTGTAATCAACTTGATAGTGTGAACCACGTTAGCACAGTTACTTATTTATTTAACTCTCAGCAAATGGGTTTATTTATTGGTGTAAATATTATTTTGTACACCTGACATTAGCATCAGTCCACATGTTTTGAGATAGGCTATAGGGTATTTGTTCTCATCTGGGAACACATTATTATACACTCTCCATGAGTTCATCTGCTTCAACTCTGTTGAAACTAAAGGATTTATTTCTAAAGCATTCTAATCAAGGCACCATTTTCTTCTTGGAAATCATTGTACTGATTCCATGCCTGAGAATTTCCCAAATTTTTGTATTTGTCCTCAAGTAATAGCATGATAAAGTGTCAGGGAATGCTCTTCCTATTTTACATGAGACAAAGTGTTCTCCTCATTTTATCATTAGCACTGCATCAGTAATTATTCACATTTTGTATGCACATAACCAGAATAGACAGAATAAAGAATCATGGATTTAGGGGCCTGGAGAGATGGCTCAGTGTTTAAAGAATTATGAATATAGGCTGTTTTCATTAGCATATATATTAATTATAATGGGTTTCGTGATGACATTTACCTACATGTATATAATGTAGTTTGTTCATTTCCCCCCATAACCCTCCCTTAGCCCTTCTCACACCTGAGTCTTTTTCTATTTAGGGATATGATGTCTTTATCTTCTTTCCAACCAATCCGCCTTCATTGTTATCATAACTTCCATCCCCTTCTCCTCCCCTTCCCCTCCCCTTCCCCTTTCCTGTTATGGTGACCCAATGAAGTTTAGGACTGTTTGTAGGATGGTGGGTGAGGGGTTCTTTACAGGAACAAGTGCAATTTTCCAGTGCCTCCACCACTGAAGTAAATGTCTTCGCATCCTCACCCCCGCCCAGCAACCATTAGCTCATTGACAACATATTTTCCATTAGAAGGGCAGGCTGTGTGACCCCCCCCCCTTAGCTCTCCATAAGTGCCTACAAGTGTGTAAGGTGGGAAGGACCTCATGAGCCTCTCCCCTTCTATGACAGAATGTTGGTGGACCCATTCTTGTACACATCGTATACTGATGATCACAGCTTCTATAAGTTCTTGGGTGCAACACCATGGCGTGTCTGGAAGCACTCTACTTGGCATTTATATTCCTTACACTCTCTCTTTCAGGAGGGCCCCTGTGCTTTGGAGGGGGTTATACTGATACATAAAGAGTTCAGACTCCAATAATCAATTACTCTCAGCACTTTGGCCATGGATAGCCTCTGTAGTTACCACCACCCACTGCCAAAAGTACAGAAGCCTTGTGGGCACAGCTGACCAGACATGAATCTACACATGTAAACAAAAATGTTCAAAAGGCAATGTGACTGGGATATCACATAGAGTTAGCAAAACAACATTAGGGCCCGTAAGTTCCCAGCCTTGGGCTTTTCACTTAGTTTACATAACTAGACCTGAGTTTCCTCCTGTGGAGTGGGCCTCACATCCAATCACAAAAAGGTTTCTTTACTCCATAACAAACAGACTGTCCACTGTTGCACCAGGGGGCACATCTTGCCTGGCAGTTAAGAAGTGTAGCATGCAGGGTCCACAGCTGAATAAAACTCTTGATGACAGTACTGCTCCAGCAATCTGTATACACCTTCCACTACTTCCTCCCTGATCAGCATGAAAGAAGCTTCAAGCTCACCTCCAGCTTGACTTTTCTATGTCTTATGACCAAAGCCTGTGAACACAAAATTTTTGAGGGAGAGTGCTGATTGCTGTTTTGCCTGCTCTATAAACAAGCACTTTCAGGAGTTCTTGATACTTCACTTATTGTAATAAAACTAAAATGATTTGCATAAAATGACTAAATCTTCAGTGTGCAAAACTAACAATTTTCACAAGTATTTAGAACAAATTCATTAAAATAGTTTTATTTATTTGAAAGACAGAGAAAGAGATAGAGAGAGTGTATGAGTATAGGTGCACCAGGGCCTCTAGCCACTGCATATGAATGAGTCAGGGTTTTTATGTAGGTACTAAGGAATCAAACCCAGGCCTGCAGGGTTTGTAAACAAGTGACTTTAACCACTGAACAGTCTCCCCAGCCCTAAAACAAAAACATTTTAACAATCAGAAAAAGAAATATAACTACTCATACTTAAATTAATGTTCATGTATATAAAAGAAAGTATATAAAAAGGAATAAAAATAACCTGATATTATTATAAAGTTTTTCTATGTATATTTCAATAAACAGGTTTATATTTAACACACTTTTGTGGACCTGATATATTTTCAACCCTGTTTTTGTAGCACCCTTTCATGTACTGTTGTCTATATATTAATTATGGTCCTAATCGAGTCCATTGGCCTTCCTCTTCTTCATATCCTGACCCAGTCCTCTGCCCAGATTTAATATTTCTCTCAGTGTATAGTAAAGAATGCAGGCTGAGTTTGGTTTTTTAAATTAAAAACCAATAAAATAACCCCACCTTTGTGTAATGTAGTGATTACCAGCCAAAAAGATCCTGACTATTAAGACATCAGACTAAGAGAGAAGCTGAGGTCAGTAGATGTCTTTAGAAGTAAATTGGCTTATCTAAGAGGTTGTATGAACCAGAGTCTTGCTGTGGATGCATGAATCTCATGGGTAGGATTAGGTGGCAAATGCTAAGAAATTTGTGGGCATGACAAGTCATAAAGAGATGCAAATAATATGATATAAAATAATATATATTTATATGTTCAAACAAACAGAGAAGGAGTTAAAGGAAAATAGTGATAATGGTAGGGAAAAAACAACAGGAAATAGGAGGAAGAAGAGAGATCTTCAACAAAAGCAGAGATATTCTGGCCAGCCATGGAAACGATTCCCAGAGGCAGCAGAGTAGGCAGAAATGAGGAGTAATTACAGAGGCATTTGACAATGACAGGCTGCTTCCTTCTCTCTACATCCATACAAAGAAGAAGAGGTGGAGAAAATGGCCCAGGCTAGGCAGTGAACATTTACTTGCTGCAGAGAAAATTAAAGCTCTTGATCTGTTTGGAACCACTTTGGACTCTTGCCATGCATAGTCTCCTAACAGCTACCCTATGGATCGAGTGCCAGGAACAGACTCCTCAGAAGCCATTTTCCATCTAATGTGAAGTGAATGATTGTGCTGTCAGGACAGAAATATACATTTAAAGGGTAAAGTATGTCTTACTATATGTGTTATACAATAATAAAAGTTAATATATTCTTAACCTTGCATTCTTACATATTTTGCAATGAGAACCTGAAATTTCTCTCTTAGCAATGTGGAAATAAATTATTATCAAGAATAAGTACTGTGATGGGACATAGATATTAAAAATGTTCTGTTCATATATAACTAAAACTGATTTTGTTTTTCCTATAAGGTAGTCTTTATTATTTTCTCACTTTGATAATTGAAGAAATTAGAAGTTTTGAGAGGTTATGTTCCAGGTAAAAGGCCAAACATATAAGAATATAAACAATACTGATAGGTTTATGAAAATGTCACAAAACGAAAGCAAAATTGAGGTTTAGCAAAAGACCATGATCTTTCATCACAGATGGTCCTGGCTTCATCAAGAATCTTTCACATAGGTTTTCCCCATTGCTCTTGTAAACACATCTTTCCTATGTGAATGAACAAAACTGCTCAATTGATTCTACTTACATTAGCTGTGATCTTTCATGATTAATATTTTATATAGCATAGCTCATGTACATTCTCCCTGCCTTTCTTCTTTGTCTTGAATTCTAATTCACAAGTTTCCTGATCAAAACCATTACAAAGCACTGTCCTGATCAGTACCACCAATGACTTGAGGCCAACTCGATTTCAGCTCATCCTCCTGTTTTAGCTCTACACAGAGAGAATGAGAATTCTATTTACGTGGATTTTGCAAAACACCACAGTAGATGGCATGTCTAGTTGATTTGGAAATAGTCTAGGCTATTTTTACTACTTAGAAGAGATAAAAGTACCAAACCCTATAACAAGACCCCATATGGGGAATGTATATGGATTCAACTGAGTTGTTGTTTTGATACCCACTTTATCTGATCTGTATCATCAAAATAAGAAAAATATTTTTCTTAATTTAAAACACAGTGGAATATAGAATGCTATATGGTTAAATACATAAGCTATTATGATGTATTCCCTCAGTAATTTAAATATGGTAATCTTATAGTTAGAAGATGTTGCTCAAAATTATATTAAAATCTTACTAATATGTTATTACTAAATAACATAAGGAAATATATACTCACAGGTACAGCCAGGTATTATAGAGTATATTATCCATTGTATATTTGTGAATATTTTGTCTAGTCTTCTGTGATTACATTAAAATTCATTTCATTTTTTCTTATTGTAATATGCAATCTTAAACTACAATTATATGGAGAACCTTTCTTTTTCATAAGTTCCATGTATCTGTCTTCCCTCTGTACCTCTTCCTGAATGGCATGTAATATTAAAAGAAAATCCTAAAGCAAAGGCAAAAAACAAAGGATATGTGCTAGAAACATAATCCAGCTTAAAAACTGTTTCTTTAATATAAGAAAAACATTATCTAGATTTCTGTTACTTTTTAAAGTAAAGGTTATTACTATCATTATTCAGCCAAATGGTATTTAAGAATATGTTATGTCCTATGATATTATTTATAATTCTCATGGTTTGGAGATATTACCATTGGAAATAATCACATCAGCATGAAGCACTGTTAAATATTGATAAAATATAAATGTGAAAAACTTCATAAAGGCTAACTCACTGATGTGCATAGTCCTCCTCATAACTTCTGTACTGTAGCTTTAATTTCTTGATTCTCTTTGCTCTCAATGGTCTTTATCTCAAACTTTGATACCTAAAACCTCATTAGCTTTCATCATTGGCACCTCTGATAGCATGAAACTGCAGAAATAGAGAAGGCTCTTAATAATTATTTTCACTGGGAATGTCCTGTGAAGAATTTCTAAGACATAGAATATCGGCACTTGATGGCTCATCAGTAGTCAAAGCTTATCTATTTTTTTTATTATTCAGAGTATGAATTTTTTGTTTCTTATAGTGTTCCAGTTAAGGACTATAGTATTGATCAAATTTCAGAGGCTATATTTCCATATAAAGGACTCTTCAATTTCTAATGCTAGTACTCTTATGTTGCCTTAATAAGCAATTAATAGATATACATATGCTAAGAACATGTTTAGCATAAATTAGCTTCCTTGACTAATATACAGAGAAAGAAGAAAGTTAGCTGGATTCTTGCCAGATTCAAGGCAGCTATTGGCACCTTATTTTTTGTCCATGTGAGGTTCTCTCTTAGGATTTCATGGGGAACAAAGTCTAGTGGATGTTGAAAAGGGGTTTTATACTGATGAGGCTTGTGTTTTAGTGAGTACTCTTTGTTTTACCTCTGTTTCTTTACATGGTGCTGGGGCTCAAACTCAGGGCTTTGTGCATGCTATGAAAGCACAGTTATGCCCTAGCCCTTCTTCCATTTCTTCATTAGAAACTGAACAATTTCATTCATGCATCATTACATTTACACTATTTGAATTGTGAACTCTTAATAGATAAGCATTATCTTTCATTATAAACGTTTTTCCGAAAATGCTGTTCTTTCTATGAGAAACAGCTGTTGTAAATGCTCTGAATTCTGTCTTATTTAAATGTTCTACAAATTTTAGCATAGAGGAGTGCAAGGCATGATGACTGATTTTGATATATTAAAACATTAACTATTTAGATAGATTTTTCAAGTAATTGATTTTTAGTCATAGTACATTTTTTAAAATCTAGCTATGATTTTCTTATACCATATGCATACATTGAAAAATGAGCCATAGTGAATCTTAATGTATTTGGAATTTAGCTTCTTGTACTAAAATTCTCTCAGACTGACTTCAGAGAGAGTTTACTATATACTTCAGGGGAAAAAAGTTGAATTTAAAAATGGCTTCAACAAATAACAATATTATAGAAATTTCTAGGACTTTGAAATAGGGTTCAGAACATTAGGAAAAGATATATTTCAAAAATGTAACACAGCATTCTAACTGTTCATTGGCCCTTATTAGCAGTAGATCAATGACCACATATCTGCACCAGTTTGTGTTCTAGCAAATAAAAAGTGAACATCAAATCATGGAACCCTGGATATTCTTGTTCAGGCAGGAAAGTGGTATCACATATGGTAACACAGCAGAGTCCTGACCTAAAAGGAAACAGATCTACTCACAGCTGCATCACTTCTAATGTGATCGTAAGCATTAGTTTCATAGCTTTTACTCTTTGTTGCTGCTATTGTTAGTGTCTGTCTGTGGTAGCAGAGATGACATGCTCCACCCAAACTCTCAGGACTGTTTTAAAATTTGATTTATAACATCTTCTGCAATGCAAGTGTTGTTATTCAAAATTTATTAGGATTCAGGTATTTTTAAATTTCCAGTGTACTTCATTTTGCATAACAAGGAATGACCTTTAGGTTTCTGATAGCTATTCTAAGAACAAAAAATTACCCACAGCCACAGCCATTAAATCAGCACAGGATTAGCCAGTGGAACAGAAACCAACGATTTTCGACACAAAGACCCCTAAGCTCACAACCTTAAAGCAAACTTATTACTCATCCACCACGACTCAGGGAAATATGCGGAAGAGGGGCAGAAAGATTGTGAGAGCTGTGGTGGGGGAGACTATCCAGAGGTACGCACCGGAGAACCTGGCTGATTACTAGTCTATCCATGGTCCCCTGTCACAAGGACTGATCCAGACGACCCATGGAGGAGGTTATCCAGTTGAGGGGGGAGGGGAGGGCAGTAGGGAATTGGGGATAACAACTCATTGTTTGCCCACTAAATGTTGTAACTCATTATGGACAATAAAAAATTTATTAAAAAAATAAAAAAGAAAAAAAAGAAAAAAAACAAATAAATAATAAATAAAATATTTTGAAAAAACTTAAAAAAATTACCTAGAGCCATAGGACCAATAAGCAGATTGATAGTATCAGACTCTGTGTCCATCCCAGCTCCCTCCAAGTACTATGGAGGGTTCAAATTAAAAATGCCATGACAGATTTCAAAGAAAGTTTTTATTTTTAAAATTCACTAGAATTTTGAGGAATCAAAATAATCCACATATATGAATCACTCAATGTAATGACACATGAATATTAGTACTCAAGAGAAATGTGTGCAGTAGCACCTTTAGTGATCAGTTTCAGTGCCAGTAGTTTTTAAATTTGTTTTGAGTTTTTGCAACTTTAAATCTTTTTTAATTAATATCTATAGGTATATACATTGTATGAGCAAATCTTGTGAAGGTATCCCCGTTTCCCTCCTCTCTGTCCCCTACCTCGGTGTGTATACCTCTCTGTCCTTCCTTTGTGTGTATACTGGATCTGTCCATAGGTTAGGGGGTTATGAACTGCACCAGAGGTAGACAGTTTTTCTTTTTTTTCCCCTCTTTGTGCATTGTTGTTGAGGGGGGCAGTATCCCTGGGTATTCTCCCCCACCATGACTATTACATTCTTTCTGCCCCCTCTTCTGCTCAGTTCCCTGAGTCATGGTCAGTGAGTTTTAAGTCTGCTTTATTGTTGAGATCTTAAGTATATCAGGACCTTTGCCCTGGGTTGTATTGGGTATCTTTGGTGTCTGTATCCATTGCCGGCCATACCACCCTGAACATGTACAATCTTGTCTCAACTTTAAATCTTAAAATTCTCAGTTCCGGGCTGAAGAGATGGCTTAGCGGTTAAGGCGTTTGCCTGCAATGCAGAAGGACCTGAGTTCGATTCCCCAGTGCCCATGTAAAGCCAGATGCACAAGAGGGCTGGAGGCCCTGGCGTGCTCTTTCTCTCTCTCTGTCTGCCTCTCTCTCTCTCTCTCTCTCTCTCTCTCTCAAATAAATAAATAAAATATTTAAAAAAAAATTCTCAGTTCCATATCATTAGCCAAGCACATCAGTCCATTACTTAAATCTAACCATGATCAAAATCTCTGGGCATGGACAGTAGAACACATCCAGCCCTTATTTCAGTAATGCAGTTCTAATAAAGTTGTCTGTCATCTCTCCTTCCCCTTAGATAGATTAAAAACCAAGCCTCCAGATGCAATTCTTTCTGCACTTAGCATTTTCAAATTTTCATTGGAATAGTCCATAAATCTTGACTTACCACTCTGGAAGACGTCTTCAGTTTCAAGTACCAAATCTATGTCCATTCCTCCAGCAAACAAGTTCCAGAAGACCAAAATCCACATGGTCAGGTTCATATCAGCAATATGACCACACCCTCTGGTATTAAAACTGTCGTAGTCAACCACATGCCACTGGGCCAAACTCCAAAATAGGCACAGTTTTGGGAGGAAGAAAGTTATTGAAGTTACAGATCTCAGGGAAGTTTCATAATGGCAAAAGAGGTTGGCCTCCATTCACAGGTCCAAACAAGAGAGAGAGAGAGAGAGAGAGAGAGAGAGAGAGAGAGAGAGAGAGAGAGATATTAGCTATCACCAACAGTACACACATACCAGCAAATAGGCAGGAGGAAAGAAGAAAAGAGATTTCCTTCCCCTTGAGCTACATTGTATCCTGCCCCCTACTGTTTCCACCCACTCTGGAGGATGGGCTTTCTCTGGAGGAGGGACCTCCTTCTTTAGTTAATCCTTCCTGTAAGCAACCTCAGAGACCCACTCAAGATTACTGTGGATAATGAAACAGGTCAAGTTGACAACAAAACCTAACTGTCATGCATAATTGTTTATAGTTAAGATGAATCAGCATTAATGAAATAAAGCATGTGGCTATTTAAAGCAAGAATAAAATGTGCATTTTGTTTTGTTTGGATAATATGTAGTGAAGGTCAATAGAAATTAGAAGCTATCATCCTTTGCTGAAAACTTCCACCCCATATTATTTTGTTCCTTTTTACTTTTCTGAAATGTTAAGTAAAAAGCACTTTATTAAAAGTTTGCATTATTCCCTCCAAACACTTTCCTGTGCATTCCTTCTCATAATTCCCTCTTCATTCACACTATTCCCTCTTCTCTTTTGATGTCATTTTTCTCCTGCTCTGTAATCTACGACAACCTGTTTGTCATAGTCAGCCACACACCACTGGGATGAATCTCCAAACCAGGCACAATTTTGGGAAGGAAACTATTTATTGAAAGAACCGATCCAGGGGAAGTTCCAAAAATGAAAGAAAGGGCTGGCCCACTTTCACAGATCCAAGCAGAGAGACAGAGGCCCAATACCTCCAAAGCAAGCAAGCACACACACACTGTAACTCACAAACAGCAGGACTGCCAGACTTGAGCTCCGGCTACTCTTTGCATATGTATCCCTAGAGTTTTGCATCCAATTTAGAAATTCCTCAGGGCCAGACCCCAGGAGGCCATGCCAAAGTGGCACCTCCAGTAAGAAGGCTGGAGACAATTCACAATCTTTAATAAACCTTTGATTCTATTCGGGGGCATCTATTCAAACTACCACACTGTTGATTGCAGGTCTTGATGATAGCTACTATGAGGTCATGGATGTAATGACCACTCTGTTGTCTGGAAGACAGCATTCTAAAGCACTCATTCCCAACCTCTGACTCTTACATTCTTTCTGCTACCTCTTCTGCTATAGGCCCTGAAGCAATGGAAGGTGTAATAGCGATATCTTTAATATTGCTGTACCTGCATCTGTCACTTCTCAGCACTTTTGAGTTTTGAGTCTCCCCAGGAGTCACCATCTGAAAAGAGAAGCTTCTCTAACTAATAAGATAAGTGGGCAGAGGGCAGTTTTGGTGACAATAATTAGGAGCCCCCATTCCTGATAGTGCTAATGACCTATCCAGCCCTATATGGGAATTTGATTAGGCATTCATTATCAGCTATGAATTTCTACTTATGAAGTGGGCCTCAAATTAAATTAGAAAGCTATTGGTTATACCCATAACAGACATGTCACTCTGTCTGTCGTCTTACTTACCTGGCCAGTTGTGTAGCTTGGAGGGTCCACTGTTGGTTAGGACTGTGGATGGTTTAAATAATTATGTGGGCATTCAGTAATTTTTACTCAGGCTTGGAATACCTTATAATCCAGCCTGAAAATGAATTCTTTTATTTTCCCTCTCACTGTACCGTAGCAGCTTTCACCATCTTATGTAATATTCCGCATACTGAGTGAGATTACAGGAAGCAGGGGCTTTGAGAAGCTTCCTGACTTGTTCAATACCAGATAAGTGTGTTGAAAATGTATAGTCCAGTGTACTGGAACCTGATGTAGTCTATTATCTGTCATGCAATAAAGACTGGCATTTGTTCTATATTTGGTGTGAGGAAATCATCCACTGGCTGAATTCATTTACACTTTTTTTTTTTTTAAGCCACATCGTCCTAGATTTTTTTGACTCCTTATAATTTTTTAAAAAATATTTTATTCATTTTCAAGCAGAGAGAGAGAGAGAGAGAGAGAGAGAACGACCCAGGGCTACCACCTGGTGGGTCTGGCTTATGTGGGTCCTGGGGCCTTAAGCACTGGAAGCAAGTGCCTTAACCGCTGAACCATCTCTCCAACCCTTAATTACACTTTTGAAACAAAACCTTTGTGTATCTTTGATATAGGGGTTTTGTTCATTATAAAGTCTAAAATAACTTTATTTTACTACCTGGTAAATTAAAAATGTACTCTTAGATATGCTGATTAAAGAATGTTATTTTGTACAGTAATGTTTCTTATCTTAAAAATATTCTCTAGCTGAAAAGTACTTCCAGACTATGTCACACATGTATTTTAGAAGTTATTTAAAAAATAAATTTATAACATGAGGCTTTTCAAAATTTTCCTTTATACCCATATTTACCAAATCACTACATATAAAAATAGTTGTGATTGAATATTTAACATACTTGATATTATGAAGAATATTGTCAGTATATGGGTGAAGCAGTTTTCCCTAGCTTCTTTCTTCTTGCATCACACACCAATTCATGTACACGAAAGGAAATGAGAGAGTCCACTAGAAAGACAGGCATTGGTCTTCCTACAGACAAACTGATTGAAGTATACTTTTAAGTAGTTTGAAGGATGAAACCCCTTATAATTTAAAAATGATCTGATATTTTTTTAAATTTTTTTATTTATTTGAGGAATTGAGTGAGAATGAGGTAGACAGAGAGACACAGGTGAATATGGATGTGCCAGGGCCTACTGCCACTGCAAAGGAACTCCAGATGCATCAACCACTTTGCAGATCTTGCTTTACATGGGTACTGAGAATCAAACCAAGGCCTTCAGACTTTGAAAGCAAGTGCATTTAACTGCTGAGCCATCTGTCCAACCCAAGTCATCTTGCTAGGATTGCAGAAGCCCATCATGGCTTCTGGCTTTTTCCATGAGATCTAAGGAGTGAACTTGTATACTTCATCTTGAGTAGCAAGCACTTTATTCACTGAACCTTTTCCCTAGCCCTCTATGCTTATTTTTAATATGCTATCTACTATTTCAGAATGACACAAGAATTTGTATATATATATATATATATATATATATATATATATATACAAACACACACACACATATATATATACATATATGTGTATTCAATTGCTTTCTATTTCTTTAATTTCTGCTAAAATTCAGCAACTCCTTAATCTTTATTAATTATATAAATTGTTTCATATTCTTATCTTTAACAGGTCATTGCTTTAGTGATGGATATGTTTACCGATGTGGACATTTTCAAAGAAATAGTAGAGGCATCAACTCGAGGGATATCTGTATACATTTTACTTGATGAGTCCAATCTTAATCATTTTCTCAATATGACTGAAAAACAGGGTTGTCAGATTCAACGTCTCAGGGTAAGAATTCTTTTTGTTTTTTAAAACTTTTTTATTGTTACTAAATAGATACATTATATAAGCAAGTCTTATGATGGTACCCCCCATTTCTCTCCTCTCTTTCGTATATCATGGCTCTGAGTTCTGTCTTTTTTCCTCAAGTACTTACACTGTTTTCATCTGAGTCAAGTATGGGGATGTTCACATAGATTAGTCCAAAAGTAACAAAAGCATATGCATTAGGATAGTATAATGATTGATCACAGAAAGAAACCCTTGTACTTTCTGGAATGTGACATCTTCATGGGGGAATTATGTACGTTCTTCTGAGTTAACTTGGCCACCAGGCATTGGTTGAGCTGTGGTTTCCCACATGGCCCTCTGACAAGTGATTCTGTAATGGAGCATGCCATGCCTGTCAGAACCAGTTAGTATAATGTTTTCATCAATGCTTCGCTTGTGAAAGTAAGATGGAATTTAATTTCATTATTGTATCATTATGCTTCTATGATCCAGAGGGCTTTCTCATAGTGAGATCCCAAGTGATTTTTGAAAATATTCTGTGTAAATAGAAAGCATAATCTCCTGATTAAACTATGTTAAATATACTTTTCAAATGATCATTCTTTTGAGTGCTTAATTGTAAAAAATTTTAGGGGACCTTTTTGTGAATTTTAATCATTTATAAAACTTTATCTCAAGTAAATATTTTTGGCATGAAGCTTTATATTAATAAAGGCTTTTCAAAATATCTCCTTTCTAGACAGAACTTTTACTTTATATTTTCATATGATTCTAGAATATTCGAGTGCGAACAGTAAAAGGCCAAGATTATCTTTCAAAAACAGCAGCAAAATTCTGTGGAAAAATGGAACAGAAATTCTTGTTAGTTGACTGCCAGAAAGTGATGTACGGTTCTTACAGGTAAGAGCTTTGGAGTATACTTTCAGCATTTTCAAACATTCAAATAATTCATTTTAAAATTTTAGTGCAATCAGCTTAGCTCTGTCTAAAATATAAGGAAGAACCACTGGCATTGGATACCTGAGTTTTAGTAGCAGACAAACCATGTGACCTTGGTCAAACCATGTGACTTTCTTGAGGTCAGGCTCTTCCTCCAAAAGAAGAGGAGCTAAACCATGTCTAAGGCCCCTGCAGCTCTGCAGTACTAAAAGTGAGTTTTCTCCTGGAAAAAAAAAGTATGAATTTAAAAACAATTCCTCAAGCCAGATACACGCATCTGTAATCTCAACACTTGGTAGGTAGGTAGAGGTAGGAGGAGGACCTCAAATTCACATGTTGAAGGACAGCCTGATCTACATAAAAAGTTCTAGACCAGTTAGAGCTACCATAGCGGGACCCTGTCTCAAAAATTAAACAGCAACAGCAAAGTTCTCTCAAGAATAAAAGTTTTTGCCACTTTACCGAGACTGTCAAGTGGATGTTTCTTATTGTAGAAGTATTCCATATTGAAGAAAGCAGAATTGCAAGCTGCTTCAGGTCAAACTGACACAGAGTGGAAACAATTTCCCAACAATTCTTTATGACTCCCTGGCATCAGTCCTGAGAGAGCTTCACAGCAAAGCTATAAACAGGCACATGCAAGCACAGCGTTGAAATTCTTAGATACTGCAGACCCATTATAAAAGGCAGGGATGGTGACAGCTCAGGTGTGGTTGAAAACAGTGCTCACGGAATCTTGACATCAAAGGTCCCTAAGAAGTACTTTGAATCGGATGGCCTTGAGCAAATTGCTTAATTTGGTTATTCTGTTCTTTGTTTAACTATAAAATCCACATGAACATAGAACCTATTGATTTATTGATTTATTTATTGTGAAGGATACATGTAACAAACACATAATGTTAACTATTATTTTCAGACTTTCTTTTAACTATTTATTATTTTCTGCCATCCTTCTTAGGTCAAGAATCTTTTTACTTAAAAAACACTGCTTGGCATTCCAAATGCAATCTTGTTAAGTCCAGAAATTACAAGGCAGACTTCAAATTAATGAGTCTTTTTAAAGTCTCATTATGTGTGTATATATTTGTTCAAACGCACTTAGCTTTAGAGGGTTTTAATTGAAATTTTAATTAAAATTGAGAGCCTAATTGACTTATAAAATGGTATTTTTATTGAAGCTCATTGTAATTATGCTATTTTTACCATTTAATTTGATATTTAATACTATTTTTTAAACTGAATTCACCTCAACTCTGTTTGCTCTGCTTAGTATGCATGGGAGCTAATGTGGTGGTTACTGTAGCTGAGCTTAGATTGATGTGGCTACAAAGAACTGAGAGCAGTGGCCAACAAAACAGAAAGTCTATCTAATCATAGGTTGGAGACAGAGGAAAATACCTAGGAACAGGGAATATGGGAATCAGTCCAAATCCTTTTCTATTGACTATTTCTCTGTGTAATTTCAAGTTCATTTTAAATATAATTCCTTAATATGAGTGGTTCTCAGAAATTATCATTTAAAACATTGTTCATGTATAAACATAAGGACACTTCCATACAATTATATTTTGCATATTGAATTCTTGCTTTATGTTACTAAGATTAGATTAAAATTAATCACTTATGAAACATGGCTTGTTTGTTTCATTAATCATAACAAAGTTAATAACCATTTTACTTTTTTCTTTTAATTTTGTTAAATTACCTTTGTTTTCTGTTTATCTACTGCAGAGTTGTTCCAGTTAACCACACCAATTTTGTAACACATAAGTGACTTTTCCAGACGTTCAGTTACTGACATTTGTGATATGTAATCTGGACTAGCAAACCCTTTAAAGGGAACACAGTTAGGGTCCTGCTATATTCCATGTAGCGTTTTTTAATTTAAATTATCTTTATTATTAATAATTAGATACATCATATGAGCAAATCTTGTGATGGTACCCCCATTTCCCTCCTCTCTATCACCAACCCACTGGGGATCCTCCTCAGTGTGCATACTGGATCTGTCCTTGGGTTACAGGGTTATGAACTGCACAAGATTTAGCCAGGTTTTTTTTTTCCCATTGTGTGTTGTTGCTGAGGGGGCCAATGTCTCTGGATATTTCCCTTACCATGGTTTTAAATCCTTCTTTTTATGTCCATATCTCCATTTTTCTCTCAAGTTTGTTTTAAGCACATCTTAAGTCCAAAAAATTATAATTTTGAATGATTCATTTATACTAAGCTCAAGATGGAGTTTTCTAATTTTTCCTGTAGTATTAATTTCTAATTATATTCCAAGGATACTTCAAATGATCCAAACCTTCCTCACATTGTTAAGACTTGTATTTGATTTAAAGATGGTCTGTTTTAGAAAATGTTTTATACACATCTGGGAAGAATGTATATTCTGCATTTGTTAAATGTTCTGTGTATGTCTAATAGAACGTATTATCCTGTGGTGTTGATCAATTTGTCTAATTCATAACTCATTTATGAAAGTGAAAACTCATATGGTGTTACTATTTTTTCCTTCAATTTTATAACAGTTTACTAAATATACTAAGAAGCTCATGAGTTCTGGTGCATATCCAGAATGAGTCTGAATTATAACACTCATTTAATAATCAGCATTGTTAATTTGATGTAGATAATCTCCTTTTTAAGTGGACCCTTTTATCATGCAATGCCCTTCATAACTTTTTTTAAAATTTAAAAGTCTGGGGCCTAGACAGATAGCTTAGCAGGTATGACAACTTTCTGCACAAATGTAAGGACCTGACAACTACCTGAGCTCAATTTCCCAGTAGCCACATAAACAACTGGATATCGCCACACAAACCAGCAGTTCCAGTCCACAGACTGGGCATCCAGTCCACAGGGAGCAGAGTCTGAAGAATCACTGGGCCTCCTGAAAATGTCAAGCTGCAGGACACAGTGAGAATTCTGTCTCAAGGAAACACATGGATGAGCAATGGAGGAGTGACACTGAGGTTTTCTGGTCACTGCACATGCACAGGTGATACTGTGCACACACACACACACACACACACACACACACACACACACACACACACGAAATTCTGTTTTCTCTGGCATCATGATGACATGTTTTCTGATCTCTTAGCTGTCAGGTATATGGTACCCTTTTCCTATCCTGTTACTTTCAGAATGTGAGTGTTTTTAGATTTACAGTGAGTTTCTAATAGCATATACTTTGGTCCTAAATCTTGATCCATTCAGTTAATTGATATTTGGAGGGGGATTCAGGTAGGGTCTCTCTGTAGCCCAGGCTGACCTGGAATTGTATTGGTTGTATTTCTATTGGGTTACCCTCCTTTATCACGTCTCCCCTGACTTATTCCACTGAAGGTCCTCCTCAGTGGGGCTATCGGTAATCAGCATGAGGTCATAAATGTACCAGTCCATTCCTCAGGGGAGGACAATGCCACTGAGTATGACTTCACACAATGAGGTGCTTTAGTTCTTTCCACCCACTCTTCCACCATGTTCACTGAGCCTTGGAAAGCATCCTGTAAGTTTCCTATAGTATTGAGCATTTAACAATCTCTTTCTCAGGCTGGAGAGATGGCTTAGCAGTTAAGGCACTTGTCTCCAGTGCCTAAGGCCCCAAGTTCAATTCCCCAGAACAAACATAAGCCAGACCCACAAGGTGGTGGCCCTGGTGCTCTCTCTCTCCCTCCCTCTCTCTCCCTCTCTCCTCTCTCTCTTTCTCTCTCTCTCTGTATTTCCCTGCTTAATAAAGAAAAAAATAAAAAAATAAATAAAATGCTTATCTTAAAAAAATATCTTTCTCCTTTGATGAATTTGGAGTCTCCTTAGTATCTACCACCATCTCCCTGGAGGAGGTTCACTGGCTAGCTGTGAGAGCAGCACTCATATTTAAGCCTCCAATTACTTGCTAATGTTTCCTGGACCCTGGCAAGTGTGATAGAGATGACTCATTTTATGCTTGACTGTTAGTTTTCTATTCCTATCATTTTGATGGGTCTTGGCTCTCTCCAGTATTTGTTGGCATCTCTAAAAAGTGGGCTTTCTAATCAAGAGTGAGAGAAACATGGATCAAAAGGGTTAAGCATCCATATTTACGTGGCTTTTTGATGGGCATAACCTCTCTACTTAACTGAGGAACCTTGGAAGCTTCCCTTTAGAGTCTGTGATCTTCTAAGCCATAGCCTCCTGACTGGGTTCTCATTACCAGGCGTGAATTCCCTTCCACCGAGTGGGCCTCTTATCTAATCAGAGAGCAGCTGTCTGTCCCTGTCACTGATGTGCCACTCTTATGCCAGTGGGATCTTCTTGTCTGGCTGTTTGCTTTTGTAATGTGCAGGATTCACTGCTGTTCATATTGTTGGTGACTTTTATCCCCCAGCTATGAGTCAGAGAGCTAGCAAGCAGGAGGATGACTTCCATCCCAGTTCCAGCTTGATCTCCCAATGTTCTGTAAACCCAGCCTGGAATGTCTTCAGCAATATTGTCTTCCCATCTATTGCTGATGAGTAACCAAGTGCTTTGACAGTGGCTTACATTGTTTGAGGGGGCCTCATGGGCCTCCCTGAACAACAGCTCACTATGGGGATAACCCAATTCTGGCTCTGGGATTTACTAGCTGATAGTTGTAGAGTAAAGGTTTTCCCACCCCAAGTGGGTACTTCTCCAAACTCTAACTCACTCACTCACTCTCTCTCTCTCTCCCTCTTGTTTAAAGAGACTAATATCTTTTAACTAATGAAGAAATCTCTGCACTTGCATGCCTACTATTCCCTCCTCAAATACCTCCCTGCTTCTCCTTTCTCCAAGTCAAATTCTAGCTTCCTGTTTCTATTCTTTCACTGTTGTGAATAGACTAGCAACAAGCATTGACTGAAAACAAAGTACCTTTATAGTATAGAGTGTTTAAGGTATATGGCCAGGTACCCCAGAGCAGTATACCTGGTTCAAATGGTAGAGGTACTTTTAGATTTTTCAGTAGCCTTCATACTGTTTTCCATAGATTCTGTACAAGATTACAAACCCACAAAAATTAATAAGGGTTCTTCTTTCCTGACACCCTTACATTTATGGTCTCTCTCTCTCTTTTTTTTTTTTTTGATAATAGTTATTCTGACCAGAGTGAGATAGAATCTCTCAGTAGTTTTAATTTCCATTTCTCTGATGTCTAAAAATGGTGAGCATCTTTTAGAGCTGTATTTTCATTTTATACTTCGAGAACTTTCTGTTCTCTCTGCCACATTTTTGGCTTTTAAAAATATTTTGTTGTCAATAATTAGATACATTGTATGAGCAAATCTTGTGATGGTACCTCTATTTTCTCCTTTCTGTCCCCAACCCACTGGGGGCCCTCCTAGGTGGTGGGCTTACTGGATCAGTTCATGATTGCTTAGGTTTTTTGACCTCTGTGAGACATATAGCTGACAAAGATTTTATCCCATTCTGTAGGCTGTCTATTGACTCTGCTGACAGCCTGCTTAGAACTATTATTAAGTTTTTTCCCTACTTTTCCTCCAGTGTTTTCACAGTTACACATTTTATGTTGAGGTCCTTGATCCAGTTGGAGTCAATTTTTGTGCAGCATGAAAGAAGAGGACCCAGATTCATTCTTCCACATGTGGTTATTCAGTTTCTCCAGCAACATTTATTTAAAAAGCCACCTTTCTTCAGGGTGTGATTTTGGCCTCTTTGTCAAAGGTCAGGTGGCTATAGAAACTAGAACTTATACCTGGATCTTCTATTCTATTCCATTGAGCTATATGCTTTTTTTGTGCCAGTAATTTTATGCTTTTATTGCTATGGCTTTACGGTATATCTTGAAATCAGTTACATTGATACATCAACAGTATTCTTTTTGCTTTGGATATTTTTTGGCTACTTAAGGGCTTTTGTGCTGTCATGTGAATTTTTTATATTTTTTCTGTTTCTGTAAAGAATGGTGCTATATATTTTGATTGGAATTACATTGAATTGTATATTGCTTTTGGTAGGATTACCATTTTCATATATTCTTTAAATTGATAAGCATGGGGAAATCTTTCCATCTTCTTGTGTCTTCCTCAATTACTTTCTTTGGTGTTTTAATGATTTCACTCTAGAGGTCTTACACTTCTTTGGTTAGGGATATTCCAAGATTATTTTTGGTGGCTACTATAAAAGGGAATGTTTCCCTTATTTCTGCAAGAGTCAAGCTAGTTCAAGTTATGCTGAGTAGAATAACATGAGAGAATTGTGAGTTTTAGAACCAGTGTGAGCAGGACTTGTTTGTTCCAGTTGGTCTAGGAAAGAGAATTCAGAGATAACGTCTTGTTTTTTTTTTTCCCTCAAGATTACTGAAAGGATGGTTTAGCCAGTGATTTAACATAAGATTGAGATGGAACCAGGTTTGGCGAAAAAGAATGTGGAACAGATCACCTAAAAAGATGATTGAACCTGCGCCACAAATAAACAAGACTAGTTAGAAACAGATTTGGGGAAAATGATGTAGTATGAAGATTGATGTATTAGGTTTGCAACACCCATTAATATTGTTCAAAGATTGGGACATTGATTATAAAGGCAATGAGGAGCTTAGTACTGATGATAATAGTCTGATCATTTTGGGCATATAGACTATGGAAAACAACCTAGATAAACAGAGGACCACAGTGTTCTCCAAACCCTGAAGGTGTCTCTAACTCCAGGTTCTCAGATTCTCATTTGAATATATTCAGTGATAATACTGTTACCTGAAATTTCATTACAGTATTCTGAAGATTTCCAACTACCCACATACTCAGTTTTTTAAACTCAACTCTTATTCATTGTTTTGTTACATGACTTCTGGACATCCTTTATGACATGATCATCTTCTTATTCTTTGTTCTAGCCACTGGCTCAATAATTTAGACATTGTACCAATCTCAGGAAATTCCAATACTTTACTTTCCATAGTAAATTCAATCTCTGATCTTTCAAGTGTGTACTACAAACATCTACTGAAAAAATCCTCAAATATTTCTTTCTTGTACATTTTGTGTGAATTTGGAAACAAATCCTCAGCAATCAAACTTTCTGCTTTGTGTTAAACTTTTCTCTACTAGTTCCCAAATCCCTTAAATGGTTTCTTTATTTCAGCTAAATCAAGTCTGCTTTCTGCATTTGAATGAAATTTGGTTACTATTGCTTCCTTTCTTTTCCATATGTTTCTTCCACACCAATGGTCTTCATATATCTTCTGTGTCTATAAATCTATGATTTAGTCTCTGTCAAAATTTTACAAAAGTATGGCTGTGTAAATGACTCAGTAGTTAAAAAAGGTTCTTGCTTGTAAAGCCTACTAGTGTAGGTTCAACTCCCCAATACCCATACAAAGCTGAATGTAAAAAGTGGCACATGCTATTGATATTCATTTGCAGTAGTAAGAAACCCTGGCACACCCAAACAGAAACACACAAATACACACACACACACACACACACACACACACACACACACACACACACACAAACATGCACACATAGATTATTTTGAAAAAATGCTAAGTCCTACTTTTTTCTAAAGACTTCCACATATCTGCCAGTAGAATATTCCATTACTTGATATTTCTAACATTTATTTATAGTTTCATTGAAACTAAAAACTTTTTCAGTTATTAGCAGCAAGAGAGTGTGTCATACACTGTCAAGGAGAAACTGGTATTACGCCCATAAACCCACTCCCAACAGCAGCACTGCCTCCAGGAGGCTCCAATTCCCAAATTGCCACCAGCTAGGGACCAAGCACTCAGAACACATAAGCTTATTGGGACACTTGAATTATCCACACTGAGTGAGTCATAGATACCAGCCTAAAGGCATTGAGGCTCAAAATACATACATTCACACAGATCTTTCCTGCATTGAGACATGTTAGGCTATCCATGCCTTCATTTTGGACATGAGGTGATTGGAGCCTAAACTCATGTGGTACATACAGCTTGGCAGAAGCCAGGCTTCTTGGGTTTTGATTCAAAACAGGATGGAATTTGAGAATTATAATGTCATTTCTTTTTACTCCATGATATCTTGGTAAGTATACATGTAAACAGACAATCTTTTCTTTGGGCTCTCATAAATTGTATAAAATACTATGATTGGTCGTAAAACCAGAATTTAAGTTGCCTTGTTTCTTAAGATCTATTGACTTTATTTTTTTTTATTTATTCATTTTCAAGCAGAGAGAGAGAGAGAGAGAGAGAGAGAGAGAGAGAGAGAGAGAGAGAGAGAACCAGGGCCACCACCTTGTGGGTCTGGCGTATGTGGGTACTGGGGAATTGAACCCAGGGCCTTAGGCACTGGAGGCAAGTGCCTTAACCGCTGAGCCATCTCTCCAGCCCCAAGATCTATTGACTTTAAGCATATAATCATTACAATATTTTAAATTATGGTAGCCAAGTAAAAAAAAAAAAAACTTCAAATACTCCTTTGTCAATTTTAAATGACACATTTTCAGTAGAACTTTATATCAATGTTTTACCAAAATTATTTTTTCATTTTTTTTTCAGCTACATGTGGTCATTTGAAAAAGCCCACCTCAGCATGGTGCAGATAATCACAGGACAACTTGTTGAATTGTTTGATGAAGAATTTAGAACACTCTACGCCAGGTCTTCTGTCCCCAGTTCCTTTGCTCAGGAAGAGTCAGTGCGGGTGAAACCTGGCAAAGCCCTCTGGGAGAACAGCATTTACCAGAGATCTGTTTCTTCATTAGCTTCTGTTTCTAGCCAAAGAAACCTTTTTGGTAGACAAGACAAAATTCATAAACTGGATTCTAATTATTTCAAAAGCCGAGGGATGTACACACTAAATGAACAGGACAAATACAGCGTAAGAAATCATGGCTACAAGCCTCCTTTTGTTTCAAACTTTAATAGTTCAAATGCAATCCGTCAGTTTCAACCTGGTCAGATGAATGAAAACTGGAAACGGCACAGTTATGCTGGCGAGCCCTCGGAAACAACACCATACCTGCTGCTTAATAGAGCTGGGAATCGAACCAATCATGCCCCTGGGCCCTGGAGAAGACCTTCAGACAGTCTCAGTGTAGCATCCTCATCACGGGGAGGCCACACCAGCCAGCACAACACACCTGCCCAGAGTTTTGCAGATCGACTTGCCCAGAGAAAAACCACAAATATCGCAGAAAGGAATTCGAATGTACGGCGATCTTTTAACGGGACAGATAATCACATTCGCTTCCTGCAACAACGAATGCCAACTCTGGAGCACACCACAAAGTCATTCCTACGAAACTGGAGAATCGAATCCTACTTAAATGATCATTCCGAAGCCCCACCCGAGTCTAATGGTTCCACAGTGGGTGACAGATTTGAGGGCTACGATAGTCCTGAGACAGTGAAAGCCAATGCACTATACACTCACTCTAGGCTTCGTTCCTCTTTTGTGTTCAAACCAACTTTACCCGAGCAACAAGAAGTTAACAGTTGTACAACTGGCTCCTCAAACTCAACTATCATTGGTTCTGAAGGAAGTAACACCCCTAAGGAGGTTCCAGACACCCCTACAAGTATCCAGAATTTGGCAGAAAATCCCATGCCTGAATCGATCACGAAGCTCCCAACACAGTCAGATGTGCCAAAAATTCACAGCTTGCAGGTTCCTGAAAACCAATCAGCAGTCTTAAACCAAACAATAAACGGCCACACAGAATCAAACAACTATATATATACAGCCTTATGTGTAAATAAGCAAATGGAAAAGAATCAAAAGAATGAGAACCTGCTTAAAAGGAGAAGTTTCCCATCGTTTGACCACTCAAAAGTCAATTTAGAGAATGGGAATAATAAGCATTATGTATATAGTACACTTACCCGGAACCGAGTCAGACAGCCAGAAAAACCCAGGGAGGACACACTGAAGAGCTCTAAAAGCATGCACAATGTGACGCAAAGCACGGAGGAAGAAGAGGATGTCATCAAGAGAAACCCACCAAGTGCCACTGCCACCAAGTCCATATCCATTGCAGCTTTACTTGATGTGAACAAGGAGGACCCCAACAAGGAACTTACTTCAAAGAAGGAAGTGAAGGGTTCTCCAAATTTTTTGAAAAAAGGTTCTCAGAAGTTAAGGTCATTACTTAGTCTAACCCCAGAAAAAAAAGAAAATCTGTCCAAAAATAAGGCACCTGCATTTTATAGAATGTGCAGTAGCTCTGACACTTTAGTTTCTGAAGGGGAAGAAAATCAAAAACCCAAAAAATCAGAACCCAAAGTGGATTCATCTCCCAGAAGGAAGCGTTCTTCCTCATCCAATTCTCAAGGCAGCATCCACAAGAGCAAGGAAGACGTGGCTGTCAGCACAACTCCAGGGATCAACTCTCCCTCAGAGGAAACCAAGAAAATGGCACCTTCTCCAACTCCAATTGAAAGAAGGTTTTTGGAGAGGGCAGGAGATGCCTCTGCCCCAAGGTTTAACACAGAGCAGATCCAATATCGTGATGCAAAGGACATTAATGCAATCATTGCACCAGAAAGAAGACAGGCCTCTTCCCCAGGACCAAGGCCCAGTGAGCTGCTAAGATCTCATTCGACCAACCAGCGTGTTTACAGTCGCTTTGAACCATTTTGTAAGATTGAGAGCTCTATTCATCCACCAAACATCATTACAAATGCAAATGTCAGCCGCCCAGAAGTAAAATCCACAACCATGGGCAACAGTTATGGCAGGTCCAGCCCAATGCTGAATTATAGTGCTGGTATGTATCACTCATACCAACCCAATGAAAACAAGTTTCGAGGATTTATGCAAAAGTTTGGAAACTTCATACACAAAAACAAATGAAATACTTCTGAATTATGAGGTGAATGTGATGGTTAATCTTTGTCCACACTGCATAGTTTTTTTTTCCAACAGAACTGGGTAATGGTTAGGGTGTTCACCAGTGTGGTGGTGTAATGTACAGTAAAGGTACTATTCTGTGACTGTACTTAGGGTATCTCAGTAAACACATGAAAGCATTTTCTTTAAGTGGTAATTGTTTTGAAAAATATGTGTTATTAAATGTTTTCTAAAGACTGCAAATCTTAAGTGTTTCAGTTAGAAAATGCAGGGAAGTTAGTACAAAAATTTTTAAACCATTCATTCCAAAGTCTGCTTCTCAAAAGGGATCATACTGCTACATGCTTTATGTCCTTAGGATATTTTTTAATCTTCAAAATATGAGAATAATGTGATGTATTAGTCAGGGTTCTCTATAGAAAACAGAGTTGATAGAATGGATTATATTAAAAGGGAATTTATTGGGGTAGCTTAAGACAGTCTAACAATAGCAGTCTGCAGGCCCAAAGGTGAAGAAACCAGTATCTTCAGTCCACAATGTGAGGCCAAGGAAACTGGGTTCCGATATCCAGGAAGGGTAGGAGAGCAGGATGCTGCGAACGCAAGTAACCAGCAGGGTTGGGGGGGAAAGGTGCAGGGGGGGTGGGAGGAGAAGAGGGTTTCTTTTCCCTAAAGCTTCCTTATATTTAGTCCCCTTGGAAGGCCCACCCACTGGGGGAAGGGCTCACTCTGGAGAAGGGAACTCCTCCCTTCTCCAAAATCCCAAAAGGATTTTGTCAATCCTTCCTGCAGGCAAACTCAGAGACCCACCCAAGATTACTATGGATTATTACATAGATCAGGTTGACAAATGAATTTAATCATCACATGGGACAAATGTTTTTATCCATTCTTAGCTCTAATCTCTACAAGACAACTTGTATTATATAAATTGCAAAAAGCAAAAAACAAACAAACAAAAAAAGAATGCCATTTGAACTGGACATGTCAGCATATTTCTATTGTGCTTGAAATTTTTGAAAAATACTGGAACTGACACTAATAGGACTTTATTTTCTAATACCTAAGAAATGTGTGGGTCATGCTTCTCTCCATTCTCTACCAAGAGAACCGGCATCGCTTGCCTGGCTGATGTGCTTCTCTTTCTTTTCAAGATACAAGGAACTTGCCAAATGTGGCCTTTTCCCTATACTTCTATAAGAACCTTTAGAGGTAAAAACTGCTGCTTAACATTTTGTTAGTACTTTTGCAAAATTCTTTGTTTTTTATAATTTATGTTAGATGTGGTATTACATCTTACTGTGTTCATGAGGGTATAATGATGAAAATAACAACCTGGCCTAGTGTTTCCATTACTGTGTAACTTGGCCAGGTTGAAATCTTTCAGCATCTTAGTTTAATGATGATATTTAAGTCATAAGATACTATTTTTTTCATTTTCTGAGTAATAAAATGTAAGCTTTGTGTCCATTACAGAGACATTATTGTGGCTTTATTTTATGCACAAAGTCTGGAATTCTAGAAGTAATGGATCATTTGAGAATGTGAACTGCTTTTACAACACTTTTTGTTGAATCTTCTAACTTACCATACAGGTTACTGTATAACTGTTTTTAAAATACAACATTATGGTCAAGTATTGACTATGTCATTATAGTATTGATAATGAAATACCGATGCCACCAAAATAATTCAGAAAAAGAGATGTGATAGAAGGCAGTATGATAGTAAGGAAAACAAAACCTAACATTAACTGATAGTATTTCACTTTAGATCAGGTCATGGCCTAGAAACCCAAGTTACCACAGCAATAGCTTGTGGTAATATCATCCCTGTTATTTATAAATGATTGAGATTTTGGTTGAGTTGTTGAGATTCAGAGAGATAATATTTGAAACAATGAGCATTGGCTCTAAATTATGTGTAACATTTTGTCACATTACATTAACATTCCATTCTAGTGGGCTTAATTCCTGCCTCCTGGCCCAATCAGATATGATTTAAAAATGTATTTACTTCCTGACTCTAGCAAACAAGCAGGAAGCGTTCAGCTGAATTACACCAGATCACAAGGACACAGCAGGGTGATACTAATCCTCACAAGTAAGGTTAGGGGATAGAAATTCAGTTCTAATGTACTTGAGCAGGGACAGTACAATTGCTGTACAGCCATTGAATCTCCTGGTTGGTTTGTGACAATGAAAGCAAGGAAGAGGGAACCAAAGTTGAGGTTTTTGGCTAGAGAAGAGTCTGTTCACCCAGGAACATAGGTGAGGGAAGGGGTCGGATGCATTATCCCATTACATATTTACAATTACCTATGAATTGGGCCTGTTTATGGAAGATAAAGTGAGCTTCATAGAAGTCATACTACTTTTCAAGAGTTACATTACTGGTTCCAGGACAAATCCTGTTTTGAATAGTCTAGCTCACCACACCTTAGTAGTACTCATCTACTGTTGTTTGAGAGCCTGCTTCAGAAGCAATTGTCTCACTCAGGATCCTCTCTTTATAAATTACATAATTGTGCCAGTAACTACACAGAAACAAAATTTTCATAAATAAGAATTCAAAAGTCATTCACAAAAGTAGGTTTTAAAGCTCTCATTATAATTACGGAAGTTCCCCAGTTGCAGTACTTGGGATTTTATTTCTCTGGAAACAGGAGTATATTTGTTTTTCAGGAACTTTTCTTGGGGAGATGTAAGCAAATGTCTGCACCTCTGAGGCAGGGCACCAACGACAGAATAAAATATATTACACCAACCTGGTGAGCCAATGAGATTACTTACAGAGTGTGGGTCAGGGCTACTATAGGAGTGTGGGTGACCCCAAAGCAGCCACATCACTGTAAAGTCTGACCCTAGGTTGGATGATGACATCTTCATGACTGGACAGACGGAGTCCCCGCTTCAGTTAACCGTCCACATACTACATACTCTAGCATCTCCTGAGACCACAAGACCACTTTGAGTGGGCACAGCATTTCAGACAGCTGACTGGTATGCACAGCAGAGAGGTGCTGAGATCTCTGGGGAGGCTCATTCCCCTCCCCACCCCCACAGGGGTTGCTTCTATGAAGGAGCATCCATCCACAGCTCAGTCTTGAGAGCTTCTGCTTCTAAAGAGGATCGCAACAGCTATGATGATCAAAGCACAGCTTTCTACAACAATTTAGAATTTTTTTATGCTAACAGCATAAAAATAACTTTGAGAAAGACCTATGTTGCATCACAGAAAGGGTAACAGAGTCATAGAAAATTTGATTTATAAAATAGCCTCTAGAATACATATAGCCCCTGTAATAAGACAAGTGGTTCAACTGCAATAAGAGAAATATCGATTAGCATTTTAACTTTAGAGTTATCTAGAAATTACATGATTTTAGTAGGTTACTATCAGATTAATAACAAGGATTAACAGTGGTTGGACGAAATTATTCATTTGACCTTCGCAAAAGTCACTACAATAAT
Organism: Zapus hudsonius; assembly: GCA_004024765.1. Lineage (NCBI taxonomy): Eukaryota > Metazoa > Chordata > Mammalia > Rodentia > Dipodidae > Zapus > Zapus hudsonius. The sequence continues at coordinate 33,643 of PVHP010000290.1, read as the reverse complement.
TCTGAACCATAATTCTTACCCACATTCCAACATCCAGAATTCAGTTAACCAAGACAAATTGAATCAGTGTGGTATTCAATGTGTTAATGTTGAATTGGGAATTTTAATGCTAAAAGAATTAAGAACTCACTTTCAGTAGGAGATCTTGTAACAAAATCTATAGCTTAGTTCAATGTAACTTTAAAGCTGAAGTTATATAAATACCAAATTTAATTATACTTTGTTATAAGCAAAAGTGTAGCCACTCTCATAAAGCAACTTTCTAATTTTGAAAATTTGGTTAGCTTGTAGAAAGTCCTTTTAAATGATTACTGAAGTCTTGGAGTAACTGGGGAGTAGAGAATACCTTATTTCATCCACCCCTGGCAGGTGAGATTTAGGATTTTTCACAACAGATTTATTTTTCTCTGTCTCCTCTTTAGTTTTCTTCCATGGTGTTTTCATCTGGAAATACCAGTATGTCAGAATGCACACATAATGATTTCCTAAAGTTCCTTCAGTGCAAAACTAACTCCCCATGGTTAACACTGAGCAAACTCATGATACTTTGAAAAATTAATCAGTTTTTCAGCTTTAAACAGATACAACCAAGTTTTTGAATGCTGTAATTTCTAGCAATATATTTTCTATTTTCCAATATTAATGTTGGTGAAAAGATAATATCACGGAGATGTACTTTAATATTAAAGTTTGCTAATATCATTTCCCTCTACTAGGATATTGGTTTATAAGCAGACACTTAAGAAACTGGATATAATTTCTAAGTAGTTCTTGGCAGATGGCTTCATAATAGGATGAGTAACTCTGTATCCTAAAATATTTATGCCATCCACCATAATGATTGGGATTAGCCACAAATTCCGGTATGATGTGCTGAGCTGGGTACATGTCAGTTTACACATGTGGAAACAAGTATCTTATATTCACAAATTGATGTCTGCTGTGATCTGATAAAATCAATAGGGCTGGGTTCTGGGTGTGATTAAGCTTACCTTTACTCAAGACCTATTCTTATTACACTTTTTTTCCCACAGATATTTGTGTTTTGGGACTGTTTGTTCTTATGTGCCTTTGACTGTAGGATATAAAATATAATCATCACTTTACATTTTGACTGTTTTTATGATTAATGTGTGATGCCAGCTAAAAAACAACATAACATTCAGTTTGGCTCTGGGATAGTATTTTTTTTAAAGGATGAAACTATAAACCAAAGAATAAACTTGTTAAATATAATATATATTGCTATAAAGAAGCATTCTTCCAAATTAACTTTTGTTTATATATATCAATAAATGAATTTTAAATATTTTTACAACTCTATTGTAAGTTTTTTTTTATTCACTTAGTAATTTTATATAGAGACATAAATCATTACTCAGTTAAAATTCTGTTCATCAGCCTGGCATGGTGGCACATACGTTTAATCTGAGCATTCATGAGGCAGAGGTAAAAGGATCACTACTGTATGAGGCTAGCCTGGAACTACACAATGAGTTCCAGGTCAGCATTGGCTAGAGTAAGATTCTACCTCCAAAAAACAAACAAAAATTCTGCTTATCAACAGTAAAACATCTAAAAGATATTCAATAAACAATTATATTTCATGTGAAAATCTATCCACATTCAATACTGATAGTACTCTATATATTTATAGCCATGTTTTGGTCAACCCTGGGCACCATAGATTATAATGAAGATGAAAAATCTTAGTAATTAATATTTATAATATGTCTAATCTATTTTAGATGTATTTATATACACCAATACCACTGTTTAGTAAAATAACACTTTTTGGAGCCTCAGAGCAATGCACCGTTTGCTACAATATCTGTGTTTGTTTGTTCTCTTAGCTGTTTCCACATGTTTCCACAGGTGATGAAATTGCATAAATATGCATTGCTCAAGTATATCAGGTGCAGGAGTTTTACATCCTTTCTCTTCCTTTCTACTTCTACTAGAAGTTTCATTAAATAATATTTTTTTTACTCTAGCTGTCTAAAGAGTTTTTATTTCCCCTTTTTTTTCTTTTTTGAAGCAGGGTCTTACTGTAGCCCCTGGCCCCAGGCTGAGTAGAGTAGCCCAGAGTGAAGGCTGAGTTACTCAAGCCAGAGGACAATTCTCCTTTCCTATTGGAAAGTGAAAGGGGAAGGGAGGGAATCTCCATGACAGAAAAATCATCTGGAGTCAAAGGTCTCAGGAGAGGTGGAAAGCAAGAACCAAAAGATCTCCTTCAAATAAAACCAGCAAGGATAAAGAAACAATGAAAGACTCTCAAAATCAAAGAAAAATTATGCATGGGATAAAAGTAGGAAGGTACCACAAACATGACACAGAAGGCAAGCAGAAAAACACCCAGGCCAAGAGAAATGGTCTCCTTTTCCCAGTCTGGCTGAGAAAAGAAGAGCAGACTAACCTGAGTGTTCAGATAGGTGAGATCACAGAAAGAGAGAGGGCTTGTCCACATGGTAGGCTCCTTTATACAACTCAGGCATCCAATTAGGGTGAGCCTTGTTATCAGACTCAGGTATGCAAGAAAAATACTATATTGGCATGTGGTCTCAAGGGGCTGCCCAGGAGAAGTGTAGACCTGATTGGCTTGTGAACCAGTCTGACCATCTGTATTTAGGTCTTTACTCTTTTTTTTCCCCACAGAAAACATTTAAAAACAACAGTAAAAATTATAATGGTTCAACATAGCAGATGGTTTTGTCTTGTTGGAACAAGACAGTAGTAGTTTAAGTGGAAGCTTGTTAAAGAAAATCATGATCAATATCTATTGGAGACATATGTTTGCTTGAAAAGGAAGTTTAAGCCTTTTATGGGTTTTGCATTATAAGAAGTCTCTTGATGGGAGTCAAGGTCTTCATGATGAACCTGCAGAAGTTTGGCTGCTTTAGCATGATCAATTTCTCTGTCAGATGCCCAGACTTTAGGGTAAACATTCAGAAAAAGAAAAGAGTTAAGAAAACCATTATAAACCTGGCGTGGTGGCGCGCACCTTTAATCCCAGCACTCTGGAGGCAGAGGTAGGAGGATCAACATGAGTTCAAGGCCACCCTGAGACTACACAGTGAATTCCAGGTCAGCCTGGGCTAGAGCGAGACCCTACCTCGAAAAACAAAACAAAAAAAAAAACATTATAATTATCATCAAGATAGGGGATCCAAAAGTGGAAGGAGACATAATTCAATGTAAGAGCTTAGTATTATATGTTTTTAGCACAGGACTAAGGAAATTAGATACCCATATCCAGTTAGTACTGTGTGTCCTGAACAAAGGGCTAAAGAAACTGAAGATCCATATCCAGCATCAAATGGTGAACTCTGTAAGTTCATTGTGTCACTCTTTCTGGGGGTTAAAACCACATAACTATATTTTGCATTTTTGTGTACGCCAGTAGTGGCTCTAGAGGAGCAACTCTTACGGACCTGTGAGCAGCTCTATGACTTTCAGCATTGTGTCATCTGCTAAGATAAATCAAGGCCATGCTGACTGACCATGTGGCATTTCAGAAGCAATCTTCCATTGTGACTCACCTCTTACAGATTGAGTACTGTATATTCTATATTAAAAGTAGTGTCCTTTCAAAGGCAAATGCTATTTTTAGCTAATAATGTACAATAATAAAGCAAGTTCCTCATAAACACCAATACTTAAGAAACCCTTCTTCGCTCAGAAGGGTGAACCAATTGACTTTCTCTTGGGATCTGTCTTCAAAGAAATTTACAAATAGATTCAATTGTTTGAAGAGTCCAACCAAGGCTCCAGAAGGTGAAAAGGCATTAAAGGAGAACAGAAGATAATGAGAAATGTAAACATGAGACAGATAGAGAGATTCCTGAACTAGCAAAGGTTAAGTTGGACCTTTCTCCTCCTCTGAAACTCATCTGTGTCAGCATGTTGGCTCATTTATTCATTTGGCACTCTCACAGAGGTCCAAGGACATTGGTTATAATATGTAAAAAAGGGAAAATGCCTGAGAAACCACAGGCTTTCTTGTAACATGATTATGAAAAATAACATTCTAATTAAAAAGAATCTACTATGAAAGCACAAATTAGGTGTATTTGGATAAATGGGAACTGTACTTGGTTTGATTTCTCAATTTTCCCCCAAACAGAAGTATATTACTCTTTCAAAGCCAAAATAGTATCATATTAGGTATTTTGCTAATTCAAGTATGGAAATGAATGAGTTTTGCAAAACATCCTTAAAGTGTTATTTTATTTGATGCAAACTTAGAAAATCCTTTCTGCCAGGTGCATGTATGATTCAGGAAAAGCTCTAAGTTCTGATCTCATCTGACTCCCAGAGGGAAAATTCAAGGGCCATGTTTTGCATTCTAATCATGATACAGCAAAAGTTTTAAAATTGAATTAGGTAAAACAGATGAAAGAGCACAAAACAGGAGGAAAGCAAAATAGTTTCTATCTTCAGAACAGCCTCCTATTTTCCTTTGTAAATTTTGTTTCTCTCTCTCCAGACGGTCTCTATAGCCCAGGCCAGCCTAAACTCAATCATCCTGTTTGCCAACATGTCCAGCTTGATGAAATGTAAAACCTCTGTTTGCTCATCTTCTTTGAGGTAGAATCTCTGGCCACTGCAAACAAACTGCCAGACTACAAAAGGATGTCAGATTTGCTAGCCACCAGGCTTCAGATTCTCCTGAGTCACCTTCCAATTGTCTTAGCCCATTGGGATCACAGAAGCATGTGCCACCCTATATCCTGCTTTATGTGGCTGCTGGGGATTTGAACCTGGGCCAACAAACTTTGCAAGCAAACACTTTTAACCACTAAGCCATCTCTCCAGCCTGACAAACTACTGGACTTTGCTATGAGTGAATTATTTCCTGTTAAATAAATTTATGTTCTGTTTCAGGCTGGAGAAATGGCTCAGCAGATAAGAAACTTGCCTGTAAAGCCTGATGACCCAGGGTCCATTCCCCAGTACCCAAATAAAGCTGGATGCACAAAGTGGCACATGCATCTGGAGCTCCTTTTCAGCACCTGAAGGCCCTGGTGTCCATTTTCTTTCTCTTGTTCTCTCTCTCTCTCTCTCTGTCTCTCCTTACAAATAAATAAATTTTAAAAATTATATTCTATTTCTTTGGAGTATGCAAATATTTTGGACATCCACTTTGTAATGTGAGTCCCCTTGATGAAAAGCATAAGGGAAATATTTGCACAGTACCATCATCCTCTAGCCTTGCTTTATTGTTTTTTTTTTTTTACTTAGGTAAGTAGAATAATATTCAAAATCTTAGTTGTCTCCAGTGAACTGAAAGTTTGAAGACAACACTTCACTTCCAGATGCTGGGAATTAAAACTTGCAGTATTGGGGAATAAAATATGCTTTGAAATGTCATCTAGCTTAAATATGTTTGTATGAGATCCAAGACAATGAAACCAGTGGTCAGAGACTGGCTGGATCAGATCAACCCAGAGGCAAGAACTCCATAGCAGATGCTGCTCCCAGCGCCTCCCACCTGGAAGGGTTCTTCTGCTGCAGCCCTTGAACAGGAAAGGAGAGCAACTGCTCCATCAGTAACCATGACAGAGCCATGTCCTCTTATTCTAAGCAGTGGTTTAAGAAATTGTTTGACTATTGTTTAAAGAACCTAGAAAGTTATTTTTTAAATTATCTTCATCTCTTTTCGGGGAATCATAAGAATGCTTCATACTCTGAAGAAATATTTACCAAACTACTAAAATCTCAGATGGTTCATGCAAAAAAAAAGTTTATTTAAGTTGTGGTAACCAGGCTTTATTGTTATATGTACTGCAATACAGATTTTATATTAGTTATAAACCTTTACATGTCAGTTCCCATAATGACTCATCCAGATTTATACAAGGCTGTTTTCATTATTACATTACTTGATCTATAATCCTCAGAACCACTTAAAGGTCAGGTTTTCACCTGCTTGCCCAAATATTTTCTCTTCTGCATTAAAAATTACCTTTTTCTTATGTCTCTCTATATCAAAGTTATAAATTGATGGCTTAACTCAATATGAATAATGCTAAATTACTTCTCATAGAGCAAAGAATAACTTTAACATTTCATGGAGTAAAAACCATATATTACACTTATGGTAATAATGTAAATGCATAAGAATAACACACTAAGAAAGAAACTAACATGATGTATATATTAAGTTTACATATATTAAATTCTTCATGTCTCCTGATTATTAACTGTAGTAATGTGGATGAATATGTATTAAATCATTCAAATGTTATAAAAGTTGCCAATATTTAGATGTCTATCAGGTTGTCTGTATCAAGTACTTAGTAGTTTTTTTTTTTTTTTTACTATTCAATACATGTACTTGATTAATTTAGGTGAGGCTCCAACTAAACTGGAGGTGATAATGAAAAGGTAGCTCAGTGGGAACAGCTAGCACTCAATTGTACCCTTGTAGTTGATCCCATGCCAGACTCAATTGTGCCATATGGGGAAAAACGTCTTGGGAAATACAAACATTTTAAAATTCCAGATGAAATTTAATTTAATTTTTTAATATTTTATTTATTCATTTTCAAGTAGAGAGAGAGAAAGAGAGAGAGAGAAAGAGAGAGCGCACCAGGGTCACCACCTTGTGGGTCTGGCTTATGTGGGACCTGGAGAATTGAACCCAGGGCCTTAGGCACTGGAGGCAAGTGCCTTAACCGCTGAGCCATCTCTCCAGCCCAAAATTTAATCTTTAAAAAAATCAGAAAATATTGTCTATACAAATAAAATCTAAGAAGTGACTCAGAATACATGGAGACACACAGGCCTAGGTGTAAACAGTGAAAAAGCAAAATAATCAGAATGTAATACTAGAGAAACTTTCAATGTAAAGAGAGTCTCAGATGACTTTACATGGAGCACAAGGTAGGAATAGGATCTATTCTGGACTACTTATTTCTGGTAAGGTAAAACTTAAAAATTATGCGACTAAATTACTTGGCTATGTTGTTTATTCAAAGTAATGTTCTGTTCAAATATGTCCTTCCTAGGTCAATTTAGCTTTGTCCATGACCTGCCATAATCTCTGTCACCTTAAACCAATTCCAGAGGACTTTCAAGCAACGCCCAAGAGATCTTTAGAAGTCTGGAGCTTTTGGGGATGCTTAGTATTTAATATTGGAACTTTCTTAGAGTGATGGGTTGGAAATAATACATACATTATTCTATTGCACAGCATAGGGTTTGACAAAGACTGATACAAATATATTTGTTAATTGTTGTCATGGTTTTTTTTAAGTAGAAAGGAGAGAATAGAAGGAAAACTAAGTAGAATATTTGCTGGGACTCTAATGGATCATACGTTTTAAGTCCTGCCAATGATAAAATTCACTGTAAAGAAGTTAGAGCACACATAAAAACAGACAGATATTTTTAATAGTGTCTATCACATGTCAATTCAGAAATAAAACCTGACTTGTGAACATTTTTGACTGCTCTAACATTCCATAGTATTTTGAAATAATTTAAGGCATCTCAGCTGTTTTCATTATGTTTCTCTAAAATCTAAGGACATTTTTCTAAGTAACTGAAATGCCCTGTCAATTACTTCTTAGTGCCATAAAAAATCCAAAGCTATGCTTTCTGTGAGGTTCATGGTCACCATCCACAGTATGCTTAGAAAGAGATAACCCTGGTATCAGACATAGAAATTAAGTTGATATTATATGTGAGAAATTTTCTGGCAAATTGTCCAAAGTGATTTTCCACTGAATTATAGAATAACCATATGGTGTGTTTTGAGCCTATAATCATTTTTTATCTTTATGAAACAAATAAGTAAAATGAAAGAAAAAAAACAGTAGTATCTTTCCGTATCATTCGGCCTTTACTCAAATTTGTATACCTTGAACAACTTACTGCTTTCTGGTTTTTCTTCATTATCATGACATTACAAGGCTCCTTATCTATCTATCTATCTATCTATATATATATATATATAATTAACTGTTATGTTGCATTGACCAATTTATTCAGCAGCATTGTCTATTATCTGTTAGACATGCATGCTTTGTTCAGCCCTTCCCTGTAGTAGCTGAACAATTAGCATGACATGTGGCCAGCCATAGTGAATGGACTATGCTCTATGCAAATGAGATGAGAGATGAGGTGGTCTAGGCAAAGACAGATATATGTAGAAAATATACTCTTCTAATACAATTAAGAATTTATAATTTTCCCTTAGAATTTATGCATGTGCAGAGAAAAAGCAGTAAATGTTAGAAAATTTAAGTATCCAATTTTCAGGGATCTTATGAACCAAGGCAAAGTTTCGACTTTACTCCCAAAGCATCTTGGACTCTGAAGACCCTTACATATACAGTGACCTTTAAATATTCTTGGCAAAATAAATCTCAGGAAATGGCATTCATTAAAGGTGTGCTGGGAGGAAATATAGAGACCTAGCTGGAAACTATTGCAATAATCCAAAACCCTTTTAAGAATTATCAAATGAATAATCTAGTCAAACTATGAGATGAGTAAAAGTGAAAGATGATACCTCTTAGAATTAAGCAACAAATTTATAACGAAATATGTTTATTGATCATTTTTATTGTCAATATTTATTGTGATTATTTGATTCATGATAACATTGCATAATGGTCAGTGTAAATATAGTTCACAGCAATAGTGATATTTTATGTTATTTAAGTGAAAGAAAGGTGTGACTCTTAGATAATTCTAAGGTTATTGATCTGCATAGAACATGGAAAAGGGAGGAGGGATGTGTCTGTATGATGGTGAAAGGCATTGGGGAGTCATTTTCAGATGTTCTGTGGTATGTTGCTGTGAAGTGTGTGTACCTGGAGCTCAGAGGTTAAGAACAAGATCTGTATTAGTGGACATAAATGAAGCACATAGTTACACAAGTATCTAGAGAGACAAAAATGAATTGAAACATTGAAAGAGGAGAGAAACACAAATCGAACATTTTTCAGCCTTGTTTATAGTATTTCACTTACATCCAAAAAAATATAAATGAGTCTTCTTTTTAAATAGAGTGACTTCTCTTGAACTCTTTTTATGGAAACCTCATATTAAAATCCAAAGAGCTGAATGTACCACTTAAATGTAATTTCTCTTATGAGTAGATTACAAGTATAGAACAAAATTTCTCAACACACCCCCAACAACAGAACTGTCTTGGCCAACTGTAACACTAAGGAAGCTTTTGATGATTCTCCACTGAACTTCTTATCCAGGTGGTCTTCTGTGATAGAAATTTTACTTAAAAATGAAATTTTCAATGATCTCTTCAGATTATTTGTGAGTAACGTTATAGATTCCTAATAGACTTGGGTTTGGCAAGTTTAACTTCAGTAGATGTGTGTAGAATGATCTAAGAGCTAGAGCTAGAACTTCATTGACTTGGGATGCATTTCAGGGAGAATGATTCGTGTTGGATGGAGTCAGGAGAGGAAGTTGGAGTTTAGGATGGTGAAAGTCTATCAGGAAACAAAAAGACACGATCTAAAACAGAATGTGACCTTTGAAAGTGCTGCACAGAGTGGGATGAGTCTTCAGACTTGGCAGGTAGAGCGCAGGAAGGGCTGCTTTTCTCAGACTGCCTCGCAGCAAGGACCTCTCTACACACAACTTCTGCCTCTCGTGACTCACTGGAAGAAAGTTAAAAGCCCCTGGCATGATGGCAACCATTCTACCACCTTTGAGGCTGGGCTGAAAAGTAGTGTTAAACTCAGATGTGGGAGGCTGTGAGGTACTTCCTGCTTCATCCCTGTCGCTCATGACTCATGCTCCCCTCCACCCCACTTTCTTGAAACTCCAGAATGTGTGGCCTAGCCAGTCACTTGATCTCTGACCAGTTTTCTTAATAATAATTTACCTGCCTGGACTGGATAGTGGGAATAGGCCAGAGTCAAATGATTGAGTGCACCTTTCTTTTTTGTTTTTTTTTTGTAGTAAAATAGGAAATATGTGAGAGACTATATTTTACTCTTTTCTAGATATAGAAACGGTCTTATCAGACCATTTATCACTAGATAAAATGTAACAAGACAAATAGTTCATTTGGTTGCTGGTGTATGTGTATGTAACACAACTACATATTTTTCAGCCCCAAATCACCTTGAGTAATCTCTGATTATCATCAAGATCAGTTCTAGACCCCCCCCCCCAATGAGCCTTAGCTAGGATTTGCTAAACAGCACAAGCGGAACAGGTATGATTCTGTGTATGTAAATAGTTCTCGTTTAGTCAAATAAGTAAAATGAAAATATATTACCTGAAAGTATCTCCAAAATACCTCATGGAAAATCTCCCTCTTAATGACTTCAAATATCTGTTCCTTCTTGGCACACAGGCCAGATTTCTTCCTTTTGTGAGGAACTGATTTAGAGCAAGGGCCCTAGAGCATGAGGCTAATGTGCTTGGAGAGCTCATTAAAGTCTAAATTTCTACACCCTACCTGGCTTCCACTTGGAGGTGAGTCACCCTTCCTGAGTCAGCAGGTCTGAAGTGGAGTCCAAGAACTTGTGTTTCTAGTAAGTCCCTGGATTATACTGATGACCTCGATTTGAGAGCCATAGAGTAATAAATTTCTGAGTGATGCTAAGTAGCCTTAATTCCAGGAATGGTTGTACTACCATAATTAATGTTGAAATCATAACTTTTAACTATAATAGATTCTACAAAGAAAATCATTTTAACATTCTGTCTCCTTTTCAATTTCTTCTCTCTGTGTCTATATTAGATAAGCTTTAGCTGACTCAATTAAATGCAGAAAGACAATGTTCTCTCATTCGTTCCCCATTTTTTCCATATTTTTTCTTTCTTAGTTTTCATATAGCTCATTTAAAAAATAAGTGTTAAATTAGAATCATCTTTCTATAGTTGGCTATGGTTCAAAATAAATTCCATACCACTGGTGTTTTAATCACTGAGTCTGTTTGGACATGATTTATCATCACAAATTATTATAGTGAATCATACTTATCTACTTCCCTAAAATTAATTTGAGGCAATTAGAGTGTAAAATATGGATATGGTTCTCAGAATAATATCCTCCAGACAATAAATGTTTAATAAACATTTGAGACAGAAAGAGGAACATGCTTGGCTGTTGCAATTGCATTTGTAAGGAAGATCATGACCAATGTTCTCACCAAGGCTCTTAAAATTATACCTCCTCTGTTTGTTCTGATAACAGCAAGTACTTTAGAGGTCTAGAAGTCTTACTTCTCTATGAAGTTTCCCTTCTTATCTACCTTTTCCTCAAATATATAATATAATAAATATGATATAATATATATATATATATAAATTTATAGATACAGGAACAAAATTTTCTTATCACTTCATATTTATCTTCTCTTTGTTTTTATGAAAGATTGGTACAGATCAGGCATAAAATGGGTCAATTCACTTCTATTTAACACAAGAAACAATGAAAATACATAACAGTTTTCTCAATATCTGTCCAATTAAATTACACATTCTCCCATAATATATTTCCACATTTAAGTGTTTTATTCTGTTCAAATTCATCTGCTCTCACTATCAACTAGAACTAGTTGAGAAAATACTCTTTTAAGACTTAGTAACTGCCTTCAAAAATTTAAAATGGATAGGGTTATAAAGATTAAAAATAAGTGAAATAATAAATACATAAATTAATAAGAAGCATATACAGTACAAAATATTAAGAACACTTGAAGGAAGAGAAAACTAATGAAAATTCATGTTTTTTTCTTTACTACTTAAAAATTAGTTTTTAAAAGTATTTTTAATTTATTTATTTACAAGCAAGGAGATATAGAGATAAGAGAGACAGACAGAGAGAATGGACACACCAAGGCCTCTAACCTCTGCAAAGGAACTCCAGATGTATGTTCCACTTTGTGCACTGGCTTTATGTGGGTCCTGGGGAATTGAACCTGGGTCCTTAGGCTTTGCAGCAAGCGCCATAAATGCTGAGTCATCTCTCCAGACCCCCCAAATTACTAAATTTTGAAATGAATTTTGCACAGTTAAAAATACTTAAAAATCAAAGACTTTTAAATTAGAAATATTTGATTTACTTTCATTTTCAAGGAAGTATTTACCCTATGGGTTTACCTAAGTTTCAAGAACTCCTATAATCAACTACTCTATCACTTGAGGTGAATATTGGTGTAACATTAACAATGCTACTTACGCATACTTCCTTGCCACAAAAAGAGGTATTCTGAAACCAACCAGAGCAAGAATTGGAAGATGGAACCTTCAAAGTGGACAGTTATCAAGCACATGAAGCTCAATTGTTTATCTCAAGATCCGATCATCGATGACAATGTCTATAATACCATTTCTGGCAGCACTGTCTGTGTCCTAATCTATGTGCCAGGTCACAGAGTTATAAACCTATGTCCCTTTAATCATACATGTCTTCTGTGCCCTAACATACTATAATATAGCATCCTTGATTATTAGTGCAATCACTCTAGAGTGAAAAACAACAGGATGTACAGTTATTTTAGATGTTCATATATAAATATAAGATACAGAGTCCGTTGTGGTCATGTATGCCTTTAACCCAGCATTCATGAGGCAGAGGTACGAATGTAGCTGTGAGTCTGAGACCACCTGAGAGACTATATAGGGAATTCCAGGTCAGCCTGTGCTAGAGTGATACCCTACCTCAAAAAAACAAAACAAAATAAAAGAAACATATATGTGTGTGTGTGTGTGTGTGTGTGTGTGTTTGTGTGTGAATTATACATGAATGAGACAGCAAGGGGAAATTAAAATGATATATATTCACTCAAATGGACCTTTAAATGAATATTAGAGACAAAAATGCTGCTCTGATAGAGCAATTCAAGCAATGTAATATTTTTATTCACTAGTAGACTGAATCTTTCTGCCACTATTTCTGGCTTCTGGAGGCAGGAAGGAATTTTTTTCTTTACTGGCAATTAACTGAATGTATAATTTTGAATAACCATTTGTAATTATTTCTTGGAAACAGTCCCTATACCTTTCATCCAATTCTAGCATTTGTGCTTTCCTTTTGAAGTTACGTTGGAAAGGGACGTGTTTGTAATATGAGAGTTGGCAACCATTCACTTGAAATGGGACCAGAACTTCCCTGTGCCACACAGATTTCAGCTAAAGAAAATGCTAGTCTTCTAAATTCAGCAACGCATCACCTTGCCGAATGATGGAAGTCACCTTTTGCCAAGCCTTGAAGGTCATGGAAATATGATTAACTTTCCACTTCTGGAGCTCATTGATTTCATAACAATCAGATATATAGCAGCAGTTGCATAGCTGTTAAAAATGTAATTTGATATATGATATGTTGTGATAATATGACCTGGATAATATCAGGTTTACAAGCTATTTTGGGATATCCTCAGTTAGGCCAAATAATTATCACAGCTAATTTGTAAATGAAGTCAGTAATAGTGAATAGAAGCTCCACTCTCATAGAACAACAGCAACCCTACATAAAATGTGCACAATGTGGCAACATCCTAATTAAACTCTATGAATACTGATTTGACTCACATGACTTTCATGTCACAAAATATTTTTCTGTAATTTTATGAAACCACTTTAAACTAGGAAACACTTTCTTAGTGCCCAGAATTTTAAAGATCCATTCCACAGACCAAATTTTGTTTTATAAAATAGTGATAGCTGCATTATTTCTAATGTAAACTATAATGTAAACTATAATGATTATATTAATATTAGAACACTTAAGGAACTCTATTGAAAGGTAAGCAAGAGAATGCTACCATAGATCTTAGCATTACTTTGGCTTTCACAGCTTCTGTTCAGATAACCGTGTTTTACAGACTACTCGTTCTGCAAATCTGCTTCTGTTTGTATTGCTGTGATAATATATACCTCACACAAACAGCTTAAATGAATAAACACTTATTTTGGATCAAGGTTTTAGAGGTTTCAGTTCATAGGCTTCAGACCACATTGCTATGGGCCCTATGATGAGACACATTCTCATGGTGGGGATAAATGGCAGTAGGGGCTTCTCACTTGATAGAGGCAGCAAGAGAGAGAGAGATGGAAAGAGGATCTAGTAAAAGATAAAGGCTTCCAAGCCATGACTGCCTTCAATGAGGCCCCACCTTAACAGTACCCACCAATGCCTGAGTCCACTCCATTATGAACTCAGTAATAGACTAATACATTAATGAAGAAGCTAGTGTCCTAGTGATCCAAAGGCCTGTTTTTTTTTCTGTGTGTGTGTGTGTGTGTTGGTATTTGTGTGTGGGGGGGGGAATGTGTACCGGGACAATCAGTGCTCCTTTACAGGTCAGAGGACAACCTAAGGTACATGATCCTCACCTGATCCTCGCTTTCCAAATTGTTTGAGGAAGGGTCTCATGTTCTTAGCTGCCTGTACACCAGGCTACATGGCATGTGAACTCTGGAGATTCTCTCATTGTGTCCACAGAGAAATCACATATGCACATTATTGCCTCTGGCTTTACCTGGGGTCTGGATGTGCAAACCTATGTCTTCACGTTTATCCAGCAGAAGCTTTTACCCACTGTCATGGTTTGATCCAGGTGTCCCCCACAAACAAATGAATGTATTCTGATAGATCGATCCTCAGCTGATGGCAGTTTGGGTTTTACAACCTAGTTGAAGCTGTGTTGTTGGGGGCGGGCTTATGGGGGTTATAAACCAGCTTCCCCTTGCCAGTATTTGGCACACCTTCCTGCTGCTGTTTGCAGTGCTGTGGTAGAGGTGATGTCCAGCCCTCTGCTCATGCCATTGTTTTCCCTGCCAGTATAGAGTCTCCCCTCAAGTCCATAAGCCAAATAAACCCATTCCTCTACAAGCCGCTTTTTCTTGGGTTCTTTCTGCGCAGCAACTAAGAAGCTGACCACAACACCCACTGAACCATTGCTGTAGTCAACTCTCTCATTGCTGCGACAGCCCAACACAAAGCCACTTATGGAGGAATGGGCTTATTTTGGTTTACAGACTCCATGATGGCGGGGGAAACAATGGAATGAGCAGAGTGGTGAACATCACCTCCACCACAGCTCTGCAAACAGTGGCAGGAAGGTGTGCTAAACACTGGCAAGGGGAAGCTGGCTATAACCCCCATAAGCTTGCCCCCCAAAACACAGCTCCAACAAGGTTCCAATACCCAAACTGCCATTAGTTTAGGGATCAAGCATTCAGAACACATTCATTTGTAGGGGACACCTGGATCAAACCATCACAGCCATCTCCCTAGCTCCCACCCTCTGACCTCTAAATAGCACTACCATTTGAGAACCAAGCTTTCAACATGTAAGTCTCTGGGTAGGGACACTTAATATATAAACCCAAGTACAACTAAGGCATAGTTTTCAATTATGTTTTCAAAACATTTTTGTGACATCTTTGGGGAAGTAGCTTGAGACCACATTAGCCTCTCCTTTTTTTCTGAGCACTTGGAAACCAAGCAAAGCACAAATGCAAGTGAAATATAATGTCTGAGCATTGGGAGCAGTCCCAGGTTGTTACATGAAGGCTTCACACAAGCCAGCAACAGTCCTGATGGAAGATAATTGAGTGCACCAGGCAAAGAAGCCAGGGTGATGCCATCAAGATACTCAAGTCAGTAAACTATCACATGGGCATCTGTATTAGTCAGGGTTCTCTTAGAGGAAACAGAGTTGACTGAATGGATTTTAGTAAAAGGGAATTTATTGGGGTATCTTATGACAGTCCAACAATAGCAGTCTGCAGGCCTATAGGTGAAGAAACCAGTAGCTGTTCAGTCAACATGGCTGGATGCCTCAGCAGTCCCAATCCAGCACTGATGGCTCCCTGGGGAGTGACTGCTCTTCAGTCCATGATATGAGTCCAAGGAAACTGGGTTCCAATGTCCAGAAAGGGTAGGAGAGCAGGATGCCAGTGCAAGTCACGAACAAGAACCAGCAGCCTGGGAGGAAGGAAAAAGAGCTTCCCTTCCTCTCAAACTTTCTTATATTTAGTCCTCTTCTGGAAGGCCCACCCACTGGGGAAAGGGCTCACTCTGGAGAAGGGACCTGCTCCCTTCTTCAAAATCCTAAAAGGAGTTTGTCAATCTTTTCTGGAGGCAACCTCAGAGACCCACACAAGATTACTGTGGATTATTACACAGGTCAAGTTGACAAATAAACTTAACTATCATATCATCCTTGCAGTGAATACATTCAGAATTAGTCAAGTGAGTAGAAACTTGTACAAGTATTTGATCCACTGGGGATCCAATGTGCTAAGCTAGAAAATCTAGTATCAAACATGAAGAAGATAGATGGAGGTTGGATATACCTGACACACATTTGAATTTTCAGTGCTCAACAGGGCATCATAAATCTGACCAGATTTATCACAGTGAACCTTAGTTTGCTAGTGGATAATTTGTAGTAAAGATTTAACATGTACAGACCAAGCATTGCTTTGTCCTCTGCAAGTATATTTTACTTATTCACTAGTCTGTCTCTTAGCATGCATTACTCTAATTTTATTGACATATCCAGTTGCTGTGCCCAATGTGCTTTATCTAGCAACAGATTCTTTCTTATACAATTAGGAAATATTATATTTCCTCCTTAGTATTCCAAATGATCTGGTCTCTGTTTGATAAACTCGTAGGAAGTTGGCTGATAAAGGATAAAGACGGTGCTGGTGTTTGGAATCCCTTGGGCTTTCATATTTTCTCATAAGCTATATCACTAGCTAGGAAGCCTCTGTCATTGTGTAGTACAGGGTTATTACCATCTGCAAACTTCTCAATAAATTGCTATTTACTACAGAGACAACTTTATCAGGAAGCTAATGAAATATTCACTTCTTCACAGTGTATAGAGCATGGCATGTGGTTTAGATTAACACTACCATATTGATACTAGCTCAGGGTCTGAGGACTAGGCAGCAAAATGAGTCATATCGCAGTTTTGAAACTGGAGATTTCATTTAGAAAAATGCCTTAGATGGTTGTGATAGTTATGTGTCATAAATATGTGTCAGGTAGACTTCATTTTTCATCTGGTCCAAAGAAGAAGCATGTTATTCAAGGAGCCCAGAAACCAAGTTTCATAGCTACTTCATGCTCTGCACACCACTGGCCTACTGAGGGCTCTTATGAATGAGTGTCAGTGTCCAGGAAGAATATAGTCAAATTGCACCACTTGCTACAATTGCATATTTCACTTCTCTAATAACTTGTCCTTTGACAAAAACATTGTCTGAGTATATGTGTCATTATCAGTAAGAAAATTACTGACACAAACAGACACTTCAGAAATAAAATTTTTAAAGGACACTCGTTTCACCAAACATGCTAGATGAGACATTGAATATTGCCTTTCTTTTTGGGAAATTCTATTACAAATATGCCAGAGGGAAGAAAAGTGAGAGAATATATTTACCAATATTTCAGGAAGTAAAACTTTAGACTAAATATCTCATTTTTAATGAATGAGTATAAATGCTATTTTCTGTAACTTTTATTACCTGTGATATGGTTGGTTTAAATTTTTAACTGATTTAGATTTTATTCTTAATAAATATGTACTTCCAAGTCATTTTATTTATAGTTTGATATTTATGTCAAAATATAGGCCCTTGTGACTGTTATCTTCTTGTTGCTGGAACAAAACTACCAACCTGAAGCGGCTTGTAAAAGGGTTTATTTCCAGCTTACACTTTCCAGGGAAAGTTTCTTCGTGGTGGGGAAAGCATGGCAGAAGCAGCCTGCAAGGCATCACATCTCCAGATCACAAATATGAAGTAGAAAGAGAAATTGAAGGAAGCAAGCAGAGCTGGGCTATCACACCCCAAGGCCCTCTCCCAGTGATACCTTTCCCAGCAAAACTCTGACTCCCGAAGTGTTCACCAGCTAAGATTAATTATAAATCTTAATTACCAATTTATGAGGCCTTGGAAAAAACATTACTTTCAAACTACCACTTCCACTAAATTACATATGTTCTTGGTACCACATGACTTCAGTGATCTGGCATCTCCTCTAATTCTCTTACAAGAACTGGGAGTTCATATCTTCTCTCCTGAAAATGTTGCTTGTCATTTCTTTCTACAATAAGTCTTTCTTACTCGCCATTTTGTTAGCAGTAAGTCTAACAATACGTGGCAGTTATACATGTAGCTCTGTCTATTCAAAAGTGACTTTGAACTGAGCAACGTTGAGCTTGGGTACAGAAAACATTTTCCTAGGTATGACAAGATTATGATATTTCTCATTATCACACTTAAAATTATTATACACGGCTGATAATGGTTCCTATTCCATAGATCCTCTGATCACTAAATGAGATTATACAAACAGACAAAAAGAACTTTAATAAATGATACTATTTTATGAGCAACATTTAATTTGTTGAACAGTTTAAAATAGGAGCTGGCTTATTATTCATTGAATAGTTACAATGCTGATCAAAATTTCATTATGGAGATTATTTGATAGAAGGAGATAAGAAAAACAACAATAAAGAGGTGTTAGAACTATGTGTGCTATAAAAAGATGTGCTCAGATAGTGACATGTTTCATTAAAATGGTCCATCAATTGGCCCTGAAGGTCATGCTTTCTTTATCAAAGAGAAAACGAAATATATTTGATTCAGTACAGCATCATGAAATGAAAATCCTTTCACAGTGACTGCTTTAACAATGTTGAACAAACAATCTAGTACATAGATGCCAATATTTCATTGTGCCAATAAATAAATCAGTTATAACTTGTATACTCTAGTTGGCTCCACCCACTCCCATGGTTGTAAGGAAGGAGGAAGTGGTATTCATTTTTCCAAGCACATCTTAGTATATGAAAGAAATCAGTAAAGCTGAGAGCTTAACAAGTGTCTTCTAAGAAAAAAAAAATAAAGTACATCAAATTCCTGGCTAAAAAATTCTATTTTATAAATTCAAGACAATTTTATATCTAACTTCCTGATGATTGGTTATATTAAGATTGAAACAAAAGAACAAACAATTCTACTCTTACATTGAATGCAGAGGAAGTTATATTTATCAAATTTATATTTTGTTCAAAATATATGCCTGAATCATAGTTACTGGCAAACACAAAACCAAATTTCATATGGTTGAATGAGGTACCCAACCTGGCATTACATAGAATACAGAAAAATTAAATACATTTCTGTGTGTGTGTGTGTGTGTGTGTGTGTGTGTGTGTGTGTATGTTGTGTGTGTGTATATGTGCATGTGTGTAGGCAGAGATTCATGTTACATTCATATATTATTTGCCACACATTTTCTCAAGTAAATTTAAAATTATAGAAACATAGTTCTTTTTTTTAAAATGGAAAAACTGCCCAGACAATACTGTTATCTCATTAATGAGGTATGATAAAAACATTGTACTCATTAGGCCTCTTCTTATTCTTTTTGACAAAATAAATGTTATTCAATCTCCAAAGTCAGAGGTAGATAATTATTTCCGTGGTACACACAATTTAAAATTATAGTATATCATTTAAAATGTTTTATAATTTATTCCTGTACATAGTTTGCATTTGATATTAAGAATTAGGTATTTAAAATTCAGTCAGGTAAACTATACCATTACCACAGTCAGCCACATGTCACTGGGATTGAACCTCCAAACCAGGCACAATTGTGGGAGGAAGGGATTTATTAAAGTTACACAGATCCAGGGGAAGTTCCATAATTGTGAAAGAAGCTGGCCCCTTTCACAGGCCCAAACAGAGAGAAGGGGGGGGGGAGAGGAGCCATCACCAACAAAACAGTCAACATAAAAAAGGTTGGGGGGGGGAATTTCCCTTCCCCTTTATATAGCCATAGGGCAGGGTCTTACAACACTTTCCCAGATTTTCTTACTTCCTGAGTGTCTGGAATTTTCCTTCCTGCACTGCCCTCCTAGGAAGAGATGTTTGTTTCCTGCTCTCTTGAGCCTTCTCATATCCTCCCTCAACCCCACTGAGAGAGCCGCCTTCCTGTAAACAACCTCAGAGACTCACCCAAATTTACTAAACAGGTCAAATTGCAAACAAAACAATCACAACCATCTAAGGCTTTTTTCTAAATTAAATCTCCAGTTTCAAAACTGTGATATGACTCAAAGGAGAGACAGTCAGGTGATTATCATACATATAACTAATCAAAAAATTTTACTCTAAGCACTGCCAGATTTAAGATTTTGGCCACCATGATTTCATCTTTCCTTTTACTATTTGATTTTCTTGCATAGAGTAATATCCTTATTGTATCATTTATTTTATTAACAGTACAAACAGAGTGAGAGATTAGGCACAATCTTCTAAGGGATAAATTAAACTTAATTCCAAAAATATGTCAAAAACTTTTCATGTAAAATATGCTCATATAAATGTGATCTAATATGTATATGTTTCGTTGGATTTGTTTATAAACTGTAGTCTTCAGAATCATATTAAAAATAAAGAGAAATAAAAATGATTTGGTTTAAATAATTGTGCTTTAGCATGAACAGGAGATGTATTAAGTAGCATGAAATGTGTAGGGAAATGTTTTGAAGTGTTTCCTTTTGCTAGTGATGGTGTTGATCCTGGCGGGAATTCTCCAGTGTTAGAGCCATGAAATGAGTCCCTTACATAGCTCAAAAAGCACATTTCTTTTAATGACACCAGTACATTTCTGTTAGTGGGCTCAGAAACACCCTGACCAAAAGGCAGAATCGACCACTTTGCAGCTCAGGAGCCAAGGGATGGAGGAAATTGGGACTAAATGGGAGTGTAATTAATGGGTCATGGGCTTGGTATTCCACATCTGCAGACAGGATTTAATATGCTCATTTCACCAACCAGATATTCCCATGTTCTTTTACTCTTTTGAACCCTGATTTCTACTTCAAACTCCAATGTCTCTGTACCTTCGTAGTTTCAGTCCATGACCAGACTGCTAAATGCTATAGTCTATTGCTATGCCCTGCCCATTATAAAAACAGTGCCAAGAGTGAAGAAGACAGACAAATTAACCCGATGCACAGTTTGTGAATCACCACAAATAATTAGCCAGGTAACCAGTTTGTGTATCACCATAAGAAATTAACCAGGTATCTAGTTGGTTTATCACCATAAGTAATTAACCAGGTAACCAGTTTCTGCATCACCTTAAATAATTTTCTGCATTATGATTTGATCAGGCCCCTTGATGGTGGACCAGGTTAAGCCCTGGTTCCCATTGATTTTTTTTTTTATTCTTGGGCATAGGCAAAGCCAAGAATAGTACTCAGTTTTATGATGGAGTCAGCAATTCCCCCTTACTTCATTACTGAGACCTCAACAAGCTTGAGCCATTTCCACGAGAATAAAGATGTGGACCACATAGAGATGGCTGCAGAGATCACATAGAGATCACTACAGTGATCCTGACAAATACCTGGTCTCTCTGGCTTCACTTGCTTTGGAGCCTGTGAAAATGAGCACAGTTTGACAGAAGCCTGATATCACTTTAGAGCTCTTAACTAACGAATAGCAAACTGTTTCCCAATAGATCTGAAAGGGGGAGGGGGGCTTATACCTGAAAATCCTATTTTCCACATGAAGAAACTTTTCCCCAAAGTGGTTTTTAAAAAAGAGCTTGAAGATACTTCTTATAAAGCATTTAAAAATGCCTTAGGGATTAAAGAAGATGGAAGGGAACGGGAACAGACTTTTAATAAAAGTGAGGAAATCCAATCATTAAGACTCAGTACAAACAAGAACATCAGTCTTTTTTTAAGAAAATTAAGGGCAATTTCATTCTCTGAGTTTGACCATTAAGGATAGGGAGAAATGCTAGAAAATTAAAGATATAGACTGACCAGAGGGATATACAGTCCGTTAATTCCCTATAATGATAAGCAACTGAATCTACAACTCAGTCGGCTTCCAGTTCCAAGCTGGGATTAGTTACTTCTCCCCTCAGTTTTGAGCCCAGGGCAGCTGTGAACTCGTGGGGAGTGGAGTGGAACCAAGCAAAGAGCCAGCAGGACTTCACAGTTGCCTTGTTTCAAGGCTGACTACAGGGCAGAAGAATCTTGGCTGATGCTGTCGATTTCTGTGTGCTTCCTTTTTGCCTTTCTTCCCTTCCCTTTCCCTCCTTCATTTCTTTTACTTTCTCCTCTCTCTCTCTCTCTCTCTCTCTCTCTCTCTCTCTCTCTCTCTCTCTCTCTCTCTCTCTCTCTCTCTCTCTCTCTCTCTCGGTATTCAAAGGCACATTAGGCTAGCACTCTACTACTAAACTATATTTCCAGTGCAGATTTCTGCTGATTTTCAATTCCAACTCAATTTAAACTACTGAGAAATCAAGTTTCTTTATTGTAATAATAAAAATATAATACACTCAGCAAACATAAACTGTTTTCCAAAATAGAGTTTAGAACAGCAGTATAGCATTATGACCATCCCTTTATTGCATGCTGCATAAGTCTTCAAAAAAGATCATTATTGTGGGTATTTTTTTGTGTTTTTTGTTAATTGAAAATTTTCATACTTGAATATAATGTAATTTGATAATAATCCCATTTTAATGCCTTTTATTATTCCTGCTCCTCCTTTTCAAAACTCTTTCTTTCCAAACTTCTTTCAAAACTCCTCTTTCAGGCAGGTGCCTTAACTGCTGACCCATCTCTCTAGCCCTGACAAACTCCTTTTTCTAACTATTTCCTCTTATTATCACCATTTGCAAAAAGAAGCTTCTCTGAAAAAAGTTGATAACACCACTAATCTGTGGACAAAAGCATGATTTAAACCTTTAGTGCAATGTGACATGTACAACGTATACGTTTTGTCAACCAACAGTAGTGTCTTCCCTCTCGAGCCATAAATTTCAGACCAATTTTTCAGTTCCTGGCATGAATTCCTTACCATGGAATGGGGTCTCACATCTAATCAGAGAGCAATTGGTTACCCCATAAATCTTGTAATTATTGCACCGGTGGGCACCTCTCATCTGGCTTAGTTGGTTGTGTTGCACACTGGGTGGATACATACCTTTTGATAACTTTTTTCCCCTAGCAGGCTGCATGCATAGCACTTCCTGGCACTATGATAGATACGTGGGAGGAAGGAGGCATCTAGCTTTATTTCAGTATTATTTCATGTCTTTAACAGGTATCTTGCCATCTCACTGTTGTATAGTTTTGGAGGCCTCAGGGTCCTTTCTCATCAACAACTCACTGGAAGCTGTCCTTAAATAGGCACTGGGATTTTCCTGTGTCAGTCTATGACTTCTGCAAGCAACACAATCTTCCCCCATAGAAATAGGTTTCTGCCCAAACTAGATCTGTCTCTCTTTTTTTGTTCTTAATTATATTTAAATAAATTAACAAAAAAGTGGGTTTCTCTGAAGGTTAGGTTTTGTTGTCATCTTGATCTTTTTAATTATCTTGCGTGGCTCTCTAAGTATGTTTACAGGAAGGCAGCCTCTCAGTAGGTAGTGGGATGTAAAGCTAAGAGAGGGGCTGAAGAGATGGTTTAGTGGTTAAGGCACTTTCCTATAATGCCTAAGGACCTGAGTTCAATTC
Organism: Zapus hudsonius; assembly: GCA_004024765.1. Classification (NCBI taxonomy): domain Eukaryota; kingdom Metazoa; phylum Chordata; class Mammalia; order Rodentia; family Dipodidae; genus Zapus; species Zapus hudsonius. The sequence continues at coordinate 10,127 of PVHP010000290.1, read as the reverse complement.
CCCAGGACCCACATAAAGCCAGATGCACAAAAGGGGCACATGCATTTGGAATTCATTGGCAGTGGCTAGAGACCCTGCTGCACCCATTTTCTCTCTCTGTATTTCTCTCTATATATCTCTCTAATTACAAATAAATCAATAAAATTTAAAGAAAAGAAGAAGAAGAAGCTCAGAGAAACTAGAAATAAACAACCCTTCCTGGGAGGGCAGTGCAAGAAGGAAATTCCAGAGAATCAGGAAGCCAACAAATCTGGGATAGGGTTGCAAGGCCCCACCCAAAGGTTATATAAAGAAGGAGACAATCTCTCTTCTCTCCTGTCTGTTTTGCTTGTGTGTGTGTGTGTGTGTGTGTGTGTGTGTGTGTGATGTGTGCACACAGCGCACTGAATATGCGATGGGTTTCTCTCTCTGCTTGGACCTGTGAAAGGGGGCCAGCCTCTTTTACCATTATGGAACTTCCCCAGGATCTGTAGCTTCAATAAATCCTTTCTTCCCATAACTGTGCCTGATTTGGAGATTCATCCCAGTGGTTTGTGGCTGACTATGACAGTTTCCCTATGACTTTTTCATGTCTTTACTTTCATTGGACCCTCCTCGACCCTTTCTCTCCTATGCTCCCACCCTCAATCCCACTTTAATATCTCAATCCTCAATATTCTACCCCTCTGCATATATACACTGTCTTCCCACCTTAATTTCTACCCTCAATCTCAATCCCTTCCATGGCACATTTTTAGCTTTCTGGATTCTACTTACTCTTATTCCAACTTAAATACAAATCTAAAAACCCCAAGAGAGGATCTCTTTATGAAAGAGAACTTGTAGTGATCAAATATCTGAGGCTGGGCTACCTCACAAAGTGTAATCTTTTTACAGATCCAACCCTTCTCCTGTTGTTCTCTTAATTTCATTTTTCTTTACAATTGAATAAAACACAATTGTGTACATATGCCAATCTTCATTGTCCATTCATCTGTTGATGGGCATCTAGGCTAATTCCATGTCCTAGCTATTGTGAATAGAGCAGCAGTAAACATATTTGGGCACGTACCTCTATAGTAAATAGTGAGTCCTTAGGATCTATGCCCATGAGTGGTACAGCGGAATCATATGGTAGATCTAAATTTAGCTGTTATAGAAAGCACACTGATTTCCACAAAGGCTGAACAAGTTTATACTCCCATCAACAGTAAATGAAAGTTATTCTGTCCTCAAATCACATTAACATTCATTGTCATTTGAGTTTTTTTGATGACAGCCATTCTGACTGGAGTAGATAGAATCTCAAAGTTATTTTAATTTGCATTTTCCTAATGGCTGAAAATGTTGAATATTTTAAAATTTATTTTTGGCTATTTATATTTCTTCTGAGAACTCTTTGTTCAGTTCCATGGCCCATTTGTGCATTCTATAAAAACTGAATATGATTATGTGACACAGGTCTCCAGCCATTGAGATATTTATGAGATTTTTCCATAATGAGTATCTGTCTTTGTAGCTCTTTAACCATTCAGACACCTCCTGAGCTTTCTTTGCTTCTATTTAAACCTTCATGATTCATTTTAAGCAATGTCTCTAGGCTGGTATAGAAGATATCACTATTATGCCAGCTTATGGTGAAGTTTGAAATATCAAGAGTTTAGGGACTAGGAAGATAGCCTATTTCAGCTGAACTGTGAGCAGAAAGCAATGGGGTCAAGTGGAGAGGAAATGTCTTATGTTGGATCATGTTTGCTTCGATTTGGCTTTAGTACCTTCCTGCTGCCACCTCTAGGAGTCATTAAGTTAGCAGGGTGTTCAAATGTTGTTCTGCATTTAAGTTTTGGTTCTACCAATTCTAAGCTATGAACAATTCCCTTATTTCCTTGCATTTCCTGGAAATAATTTTATTTGTCACAGCTGCCTCTCTGTTCAGCTATAAAATATTTTTGTACATGTATAAAAGTACAACAAAGCCATAAACCAATGTAAAAGCAGAGTATGACTGACAAAAACAATATGTCAAGTGCTTTCTATATACAAATTACTAACCATAAAGATAAAATAGATATGGTTGTGGTTCTCATGGAGATAATAACCTGCTTAGAGAAATGAAATTATAGTACCATTATATAAAAATGATATATAAAAATACAAGAAAATATGACCATTATTTTAAAAAGCTTTCTAGCAACAGATATAGAAAAAAGGTATTTATTTTCATACATTTATCCCACATGACAAGAGCTCCAAGAAGAAATACTTTTTGCTCCAGGATTAAGCTCAGTCCTTATGAAGGTTTTCATTATCATATCTATAGGCTCTGACTTTGATATTAAGGCACACCCACCTCTGCTGTGCACAGTGGCTGAGTAGCACAGCCTCTAGCATTGGTCCGAAACGGGCAGAAACAGATTTGCTCATGTATCAGATCAGTTTCCACTTTCCTTTTAGTAAGCCTGGTTTCAGTTCATGGGGAAACCTCCAATCTATGCACCCCATCCTCGAGATTGAAACTTCTGAATGAAGGAGGGGACACTTTGCACCTGGTCCTTTCAATTTTATCCATTTTACATAGGTGAATTCATAAGTACAGCAATCAATATGTTACATCATAATAAACCACCCAGCACCAGACCTTTTGCCAAGTCTTTGCCAAGATGACGTATGTAATTTTCCTACTGATTACTTTGCTTCTCATTAGAACAGAAACTGGAGATGACATTGAGGTGAAACTAGTATCAGGAACTGATATCTTTACCATATGAAAGAGAAACTGCCAATAGCATTTAAATAACATTTTCTACGAATAAACAAATCTATATTCTTGTCAACTCTAGTAGGAATTATGCACTAAGAAATTCAAGCTAAGAGACTAGGTAATGCAGGATACAAATTACAAGAATACCTTGGAGGATGTTGGATCTATAAACCAGAAACTTCCTGGCTAGTTTGCTTAGAAATGATTTAGACATTGCAGCAAACACATGCTTTTGTTTGAAAACTTGCAGCATATTTTCTGAATATTATATCATGACAACTAAGGTATAAATAGAAACAAAACAAGGTCTTGAGAAAGGAATGTGGCACCTATTATTACCACACCATGTTACTGATCACCTGCCGTGCATTTTATAGACTTATTTGTGAAATCATTTTGCTTGAATTTCACTTAAATCTAAGATTTTTATATTAAATTTTTATTTCGCTCAGAATAAAATAGCAACAAAATGATGGTCTACTTACAATCTAGACTTGAATATAATCTTGGATTTAGATTTGTTTACAGTAAATTTGAAACACAGAATCTCCATTGCAAGAACAGTGCTGTTTACAGACACAGGAAACAAGTGTGTGATTTGGGAATTAGCTTAGAATAATGTTTGTATGACAGAGCCACTCATTCTGCTGTAGTAAACTTGATTGGATGAGGCCAAGAAAAGAAACACTGTCCCTAAAAGAAACAGCACTTTTTCTCAGTGTGGTTCCACAAAATCATGCTGAGGTAATGGTTCAGACTGACTCTACAGAATGACTCCCTCTGGAATTAGTTCCTACAAGTTAGTTCAATGCCCTGCAGTGTGTACATTTTAGATATGGGCATATATTATACTATGTCATTTTGCAATTTAATATAAAAATATAAATAATATATACTGACACTGGATCCATGGTAGCTTTAAATCAAAAGTAGCCCTAAACATAATTCATAATGTATATAGCAGAATGATACTTTTTTATCAGGAGCAGGGGATTGGGGGAAAGAGAAAATGTAATAGTTCATTGCACCTAAATTTACCACTTATTGTTTTCAAAATTAAGTAAGGAATTTGCATTGGGATGAGAGAATAATTGTGAGAGAATAAGATTAAAATATATTATGTATATGTATGAAATGTCAATAATGAAAAAATAAAATTTTGATAGAAAAATTCTTCGAAGATTAAATCTATAACTCATTTAATGCATGGTAACTTTTAAATACTTATTCAGTTCATTTTATTCAGAATTTCCAAGAACATCTAAGTTATCGTGCTCACTATGCAATTGTACTTATATTTTGAAGCTAAACTTTGGGAAAAAAAGCAAGGAAAGTAATTCTAGCTTCATGCTATGGTTTTATGCTTGAAACTGGTAATACAACTGCCAAGAGACATTTCTCTAAGCAAAATTCTACAATATGATATTGAGGAAGAAGCTATAAAATCATGTCCATGTGATGCAACAGGGCATTTCTGGAACTTCTCAACAATCAGATCCTTTTTTCTTTTCTTTAGTCACATCTAGTGAGCCCAGGTTGAAGCATGTGCTCAGTTCTGTTTTTGTTATATTGGGTGAAATAGTTTGTTATATGAAAGAATTACGGTGGCGTTGAAAGTGTCTTAGAGCCTCTCACCACTGTCTGAACCCATGAGTCATTATTGTGTGGTAATTACTTCTACTCTGAGAAAAATTCTTTCCCATAGGAAATTTACAATTATTTGTGAAGGCATCTCTAAGCAGTCACACATATGTGTAGTATATTTGGGTAATTGGTATAATTAAAAGATATTTGGATTAATAGCCTCTTTGAAGACAGAAATAACAGATCAGAATTTGACAAGCAAGGATACTCTGGGTTCAGTTTTGCCATCCCAGAAAAGTATGGTGAAACCAAGCATCATCTGTTCACTGGTGAAACGGGAGCATGACTAGTGGGAGTGGCCAACTGCTCTCTGATTGGATTTGAGGGAGGCCCACTCCACAGGAAATAATTCATAGCTGGTACTTAGAGAAGGGATCCCTTGGTCGTGAAGAAAGCCGTGCACAGAGGGGAGATGAAGAGAAGGCACAGGGAGAGCACCATGTGTACTCCACACGTGCTGTCACAAGCCCAAGAGCACAGAGCAGAAATGGCAACCACACAGAGTTAGGAAGAGGCAAGGGACAGTTGTTCCCTTCAGGTTTCAAAGACTGCGGACCTGACACAATCTCCACGATCATAGTCTTCAGAGATGCTAGACTGAAGTGGGCACTTTTAGAAGCTGCTTCTGCTGGAAATCATTCACTCCTCACTTGTGCCCACCAATATCTGAAAGTAGGTTGAAAGCTTGGTGCTCCTGGCTGAAGATACAGAGATAAGCCACTGTCTTAAACAAGGCTTAGCAAAATCTCACAGAACAGACTCCTGAGATAAGTGGAAGTTTGTAACCTGACACAGATTTGATCAATCCCTGGGAGCCATCTTGTCCTCTTAAGCTGTATGCAGTTGTGCAGACAACCTACAGGCAGGGCCAGAGCAACACAGTGATCAAGCAGACCACACATAGACCAGAGCTTAGTTATATAAACATCTTGCCCCTCACCATGTCAGTACCCCAAAGATGAGCTCAGGATCATTATAGTCTTTATCTCCCTCCTCCTTTCCCCAGTGTGACCACGCTGAGGGAATTTCCTCTGGCTTGTCACCATTACTTTTTTTTTTAAATTTTTATACACACACATTAACATAGGTTATAGTCTTATGTTCCCTAACCTCCAGTCCCCATTTCCCTGAGGGTCCTCCTCAGTATTGGCACATTAGAATCTTGGCAATGAGCTGCCTAGACTGCCCGGTTAAGACTGTGTGAATACCAGGTATGGTTATTCCTTAGCTCTTGTGAAGTTATATTTCATGTGCAAGTGTTGAATTCATGTCTGTAGAAAGATTGCTGGAAGATCTTAAACTGCCAAAATTTTGTTCCACAAACTGTTTTTTAAAATAATTTATTGGTAATTTACTCTCTATGATACATTTTATATTGATTTTGTCATTTAAATTCCTCATGTATACTTTTTAATTTTTTTCTTTGGTAGTTAATGTTTTTGCTTTATGGGGTTTGTTAGAGCAATTTTTTCATGCCTACTCTAAATCTCTCTTGTTTCAAGCTTACTAATGCTATTCAAATATCCATTTTCATTGGAAAACATCTTACCTTTCTATCATTTCTACCATTTGAATCTTCTTAACTTCTTATAAATTGTTTTATTTTTGATAATTTCAAACATGCATATAGAGTATTTTGATCATAGTCATTCCCTCCCTGTTATTCTCACCTCCCCTTCCACTCCTGCTAACCCCCTTTTTCTTCCTGAATAGTCCCATTCCTACTTCTCTCTCTCTCTCTCTCTCTCTCTCTCTCTCTCTCTCTCTCTCTCTCTCTCTCTCTCTCTCTCTCTCTGTGTGTGTGTGTGTGTGTATCCTGCTGAGTTTAATTAGGGTTGCAAACATGAGTACAGATAGGTTGTTAATGAGAGCATGAGCTACGTAACAGTGACAAATGACTGAAGAACATGATTACCCCTCCTTCATCAGCTCTTTATGGCCAATAGCTCCTTCAGGAGTGGTAGGCTCTCACAACTGCCATTCTCCATGAATACAATGGCCATGACGTAGGAGATAGAGTTCCTAACACACTTCCCCATCCTCCTGCTCTTACGCTCTTTTACTTCCTCCTCTGCACTATGCCATGAGACTTGGAGTGGCTGATGGCCCAGTTACAGCTGAGGAAATAATAATCAATTAAGTGCTTTTGTCAGCCACACATCTTTGCATTAACAATTGGCCACAGCAAAAATGAACATCAATGATCACAGAAGAGAGAAGCACTAATCTATTGGTGGGTATAAACATAAATATTTCAAATGAGATCAGGCGCTTTCAGGGTGGTATGGCCATAGACTAAACATAAATATTTCAAAGGCGTCATGTTCATTTAGCCTAAAATCAAGAGTAGGAGATAACAACTCATTTTTGGCCCACTAAAAATGTAACTCATTATGGACAATAAAAAAATTTAAAAAAAAAGAAACGTTTGCTCACAGGAAAAAAAAAAGAGTAGGTTACAGCCTAGGGTTTATGATTTCCTTAGCTGTGAGCATTTGACCTGGTCTCAGTAGGATGGATACATTTCTTCCTGTGCAGCAGGCTCAAATTCAATGAAAAAGCAGTTGATTATACCCATAATCATCACGTTACCATTGTACCAGGGCCATATTTTTTCAAGGCAAATTGGTTGTGGAGCATACAGGGTACATATCTAGGTAAGACTCTTGACACTTTCTCTGCAAAACCTTCATAGCACTTCTAAGTGGAGCTATGAAAGCAAGCCAGCAAGAAAAAAGCATCTAACTCAGTTTCAGCTTGATTTTTCTATGTCCTGCAACTGAAGCATATGATGTCTTAATCAGAAGAGGACTTACCATCTAGTTTTCCTGGGCAACCAAAAGCAATGGCAATAGCCAGTACTGCTTTAGGGACCTTTGTTGCTTCCCTGAGCAACAATTCATAGGGGCGTCTCTAATATCTAATACTGAAGTTTTTGTCTAATAGCCTACGGCTTCTGGGAGCAGCTTTCTCTATTGGATTTGGGTACCTTCAGTCAAATCTGAAGCTCATTTTACTTGTAAATTTTCAGGTAGTTTTAAACCTCAAATGTTGCTTCAGAATTACATTAAGATAGTTGGCCTCTAGATAATTCTCTTTATTAAATGTTCATATATATGCACAGGTGTAAATTAACTTATAAAATCTATACATATCTATGGAGCAAATACAATGTTTGATATATACGCATTATATAATGTTCAATTCAGTGTAAGCACACCTATCTCATCAAACTTTTATCACTTGTGAAATATTCAAAATCCTTCCAAATTTCTTAAAAAATATATAGTACATTTTTAGTCTCTATAGTTATTACTGTGGAATATACCTCTAGAAGATATTTCTTCTATATAACTAGCAACAGTATATTTTTTAAAAAACCTAGAACAAAACTACAAATAGAAAAGCCTTCTCACCGTGGATCAGAAATGAATCACTGGAAGGTGGCAGACGTTGGAATCAGATTAACGGAGGAAATCACAGCTCAAAGGCTACATACAGAAAACCTTCTAATATAAAACTCAAGATGATATGGGGGACAGAGGAAGAAAGTTGTCCCAAATTTAGGTGTGATACATGTGTTGAAATTATAAACCTACTGGGAACTGCTGAACACAGTGATCACTACCTTTATGACTTGATTAAACAGACCTCAAATTTTGAATTTTCTAAACCAAGGTAAAAAAAAGTGCAAGGAAAAATGTGTTGGGTCTGAATAAAAAAGCTTCAATTGGTTGAAATTACTGAGGAAAAATATGAATTTTTAAAACAGAATGAAAGGCCTGTGTTTCGTTCCAGCTTAAAAAAATATAGAGTAATATGAAATAAATCACAAAAAGATGTAGAAAATAAGAATGGCTGAGTAAAAAAACTTTGGATTTACAACAGAAATTGAAGTTAGGCCGGGCGTGGTGATGCACGCCTTTAATCCCAGCACTTGGGAGGCAGAGGTAGGAGGATCACTGTGAGTTCGAGGCCACCCTGAGACTACATACTGTATTCCAGGTCAGCCTGGGCTAGAGCGAGACCCTACCTCGAAAAACCAAAAAAAAAAAAAAAAAAAAAAAAGAAATTGAAGTTAGTTCAGTTTGAAGATTACCAAGAATGTTTTCATGAGAAAATTCAGTAAGCATTAATTAAATATTGATAGTGTCCTAATGGATTCTAAGTAAAAAGATAGAATTACACATATGAAAAATTAGAGAATGCAATTTTTTTGATTTTGAAAAAAAATGTAAATCAGATAAAAAGATATGTTTTGTGTGTAACAAATTGAAAATATATTTTAAAAAAAGGTTTGTAATGTAGAGAAATTGGAAGGCTAATATATTAATGAAAGTTGATAAAATTTTTCTGGTTGACAAGCCACGTTGAGAGTGTTCAAAGTTTAATCTTTTACCTAGCAAATTGATGTATTCATAGGACTGTTTAATTGCCAGCACAAATAAATAGACTGGTATGTGTATATAGTAGAATAGGGAGAGGAAGAAATTAGGAGAATACAAGTGGACACTAACAAAATCAGAAAAAGTTGTACAATGATGATTAAGAAAGGATAATATACAGAGCTCATGGAGATTTAGTTAGAGAATTATAGTCCTTTTAGATAGCATCATAATATAAATCAGAAGCATTGATTTTTTTTTCAATGCCACTCTTATTGAGGTTTAAAATCTAGGAAAAGTGTCTACTTCAGTTAAGAAAGTGGGACTCATCTCAGGCCAGACAAGGGCTGGGTTCCTAACACTACAGGAATGGGGTTACTATTGCTAAAATACAGTCTCATACATTTTAAAAAGAAAAAAAAAGTAGTGTATGAGCACTAAACTCCCTAGATTCTAGTCTTTAAATTTATACTAAGGAAAGAGTCTTGCATGTAGACTTACAGAAAATTATTCTTTAGTCCACTTGATCGATATCTGTGGCATGGTTTGAAAACATATAAATCGATCAATTTGTTTTCTGTTGGTACATAAAAACGTACCCTAGACAGGAGCTTAAAACACTAATGTATTCCATCCAGCTTCCAGGTGAGGAATCCTTGGTTCCTTGAGGAGGTCCACTTGTCAAGGTGTCACAAGGGTTCTGGCAGAGCTTCATCCTTAGTTTCCACTTCCTCTAGCCATCCTCAGATCTTGAGGGGTGGAGGGTCTTCGTGATTCACAGAAGAATGCTGCCTTTTACAGTCTGCTTCCTGCTGCAGACTTTTGCTTTCAGAGCTTTAACACATGCCCAGCTCTCAAGACAACAGTGTATTACTTTCTAGCTCTGCAGAAGAAGGTCTCTTTGAAACAAGAACCAGACCTTTTCTTAAAAGGCCTCTTATCTCATCATACCTATCCAGAGTAACGCTACTTTTCATGAACTCAAGGGACCTTCCTTATATTGTAAATACCTGCACCTTTCTAAGTAATAAAACTATGGTAACATACTGCTTTGGTTAGAATCAAGTCACAGATTTTGAGCATACTCAAGAGATAGGCATTGCCGGGCATGGTGGCGCTGCACGCCTTTAATTCCAGCACTCGGGAGGCAGAGGTAGGAGGATTACCATGAGTTAAGGCCACCCTGAGACTACACAGTGAATTACAGGTCAGCCTGGACTAGAGCGAGACCCTACCTAAAAAAACAAAAAAACAAACAAACAAACAAAAAATAGATAGGCATTACACCAGTCCAGGACAATCAGGGTCATCTTGCGCTTCTGTTTAAGACTCAGAGGAATAGTTAATTCTTGAGGGCG
>PVHP010000289.1:87833-168225 GCA_004024765.1 Zapus hudsonius | reverse complement strand
ATGAAGCTGTGTTGTTGGGGGCGGGCTTATGGGGTTATAAGCCAGCTTCCCCTTGCCAGTGTTTGGCACACCTTCCTGCCGCTGTTTGCAGTGCTGTGGCAGAGGTGATGTCCAGCCCTCTGCTCATGCCATCATTTTCCCTGCCAGGATGGAGTCTCCCCTCGAGTCCGTAAGCCAAATAAACCCATTCCTCCACAAGCCGCTTTTGCTTGGGTTCTTCCTGCGCAGCAACTAGAAAGCTGACTGCAACACGACTTCTGATCACAGGAGTAGATGGTGGATTAGCCTTGTTCTCCACTAGTTTCGTTCTTCGTTTTGTCCATGACAAAGATACGTGACAACTTGGCTTGTTAATGACCACATTCAACATAAAATTGTGTGCACTTAGAAGACTGGATGAGCAGGTACATTTGTGAGGTCCAGGCAACTTTGATGGGGTATGTAAATTAATTACTCACTAGAGTGTGGGGAGTTCAGGAATGAGCTACACAAATTACTTTCGGTGAATTTGTGACTAATATACATTCAGATTATTGCAAATGGACACAATTTGGCTGGTTAGCAACTTAAATGCACTTCAGGAAATGGATCTTTGCTGCCATTTTTCAAATGTTGGTTCTGTGAAAATGAAGGTCTCTCTCTGTCCTCTCTGCATATTGAGTATAAAACCGTGACAGAGTTGGGGAAATGTCATACTTTAAAGGAGGATCTATTAATCTCATTTCACTCAGGCTACAATAGAGACACATGACAAGGAGAAATTCCATAACTAAGCCCAGTGTTCCAAGAACATGGATACAATAGCTCCTCAGCTGGGTAGAATTGACTTGGTAAGTGTCCACATTAACAAAATGAAAAAGAAATACCATCTTGTTAGAACAAATCACAGAGGGCCTAGAATTATAAAAGCACAATTTAAATTCAGCTTGTTTGCACTAATGTATAGATGGAAAACCACTGGACACAGAACACTCAGATGTTCAAGCCGAGGTGCTGTGGGGAAGAGGGGCCACACTTCCAGGAATGGCTGAATTGAACCAGTAAATTTTAGGAATGAAGCCATAAGGCTTAGGGAAGTGCAAACAACATAAGTGCCATTTGTTTTTCTTGAAATGCTCTTGATGGCATTCATTATAGTCCAGAACATTCGTGCAAAAGACAGGAGATTATTCTTCCCAGAATACTCCTGGCCCACCATTTCTAAGACTTGGGATAGCTATCACAAGTCTGCATCCACATATCTGTGTCTATGTGTTTTAATTTCTCACTGTCATGGCTTAGGCTATTTTCAGTGTCATCCATTCAGATCCCAAGTATTTCTAAAACAAAGCACTATGGTTACTGTATTGGTTCAATCTGTCTTTGCTATGCCCAGTGGCTGTCTTTTGCAGTGTGAATTTGTTCTGTGGCATTCTTCTTCTTCTTCTTCTTCTTCTTCTTCTTCTTCTTCTTCTTCTTCTTCTTCTTCTTCTTCTTCTTCTTCTCTCCCTCCTCCTCCTCCTCTTCCTCCTCCTCCTCCTTCTTCTTCTTCCTTGTTATTATTATTATTAATTTACTGTATTATAGCTCAGTTGAAAGAGCTTGGGTTATGAGGATGTTTGACTATCATCAGGACTGATTAAAAACTGTAGGGACTTTTGGAGTTGAGCTGAACACATTTTACATCATGCATGGTTATCATTTTATGCAGGCCAGGGGTGGATTGTAGTTGTTTGATTCAAGTGTCCCCCATAAACTTAATGTGTTCTGAATTTTTGATCCCCAGGTGATGGCAGTTTGGGAATTGGAACTTTGTTGCAGATTGGTTGTTGGGGGGAGGCTTATGGAGGTTATAGCCAGCTTCTCCTTACCAGTATTTGGCACACCTTCCTGCCACTAGTTGCAGTATTGTGGTGAGGTGATGTCCACCCTCTGCTCATGCTGTCATTTTCCCTACCACCATGGAGCTTCCCCAGGAGTCTGGAAGCCAAAATAAACCCATTCCTCCTATCTACTGCCTTTGGTTGGGTTCTTTGTTGCTGCTATGGTTGCAATTTCTATTTCAGTTATACAAGAGCCTAGGAAAGCTGCTGAGATTATTTGCATATCAACCAACTGTGCTTTTACATTCTCCTTTTATAGGGGCTGAATCATTAGTGCACTAAATACACCAGCCGAATGCATGAATGAGCTGGATTTAGGTAGGAAGCTATCACAGTGGAGGTGAGAAGATAAGAATATGTACTCCGGAGTTCCATTTTCTGGACTCAAGTCATGACATGTAGCTTGACAGCTTGTAAGTCTCACTAAGTTCTTTTCTTTTAATGTGGAATTACCAGCAGTAGCTGTGAGGATGCTTAACGTGAGCTTCCCAGGGCTATTGCAGGGTAAGAGTGAGGTTGAGTCTCGGCCAGCATTTTTATTGATAGTTTTATCACTCAGGTGGAAGAGAACAAGCAGTTGACTCCATGAAAAATGAATTATTTAAAGATCTGTATGCATGTGACCAATGTAAGTAGACAATAAAGTGATTAATATGATAGTAGTGTATTAGTCATCTATGAAAAGCAGCTGAATTCCCTGACAGAATGATTCCTCCACCACCTAACTGAACAGGGCTTCATGGGCTGTGCTTTGGGTGTGTTCTGTGAGCCGTGGCAGTGAAGAACATGGGATTTGCATGATTCTATTACCATGCACCTTACGCTGCATCCAAGGACCCACACTGGCATGGTTGCTTATGGTGTGAATGGGAAAGAAAATAGTAGTTACCTTGGCTTCCTCCGAGAGTAGCTAGTCTGAAGACTTCTTTGAGGGTGAGGCTTTTCTCATTTACTTTATTAATTAAAAGGATATTGGAAACCATCACAGCTCTTCTGATGGCATCGAGCATGGAGTAGGAATAGCCGCCGGCTACATCTATGGAGGGGAGAACAAAGCCAAGACAGTAGCTTCATGAGAACAGATGGGACAACGGACAGAGAGGTTGTCTGTTTTTAATACAAAGGTTCCATCTTTAACATTTGATTAAAAGCCCTTATTTATAAATATGGGATAGATAATTACCGATCAATATTTGAAAGAATTCAAAATCCGTCATAGGCATGAAAGGAGAAGAGGCACTATTTTGGGAGAAGAGGACGAGCAAGAGGGGTCAGAGGAGCTGGGGAAGGAAGGGAGTGGGCGCAGGTGTGAACAAAGCAAATGACATACATATATGTATGAAAATGCTATAGTGAGATCTATGACTTTTCATCCTTAATTTAAAATATTTATTTACTCATTTATTTGCAAGCAGAGAGAAGCAGAGAAAAGAGACAGATACAGAGAGAGAGAACGAGCACACTAGGGCCTCTAGTTACTGAAAAGGAACTCCAGATGCATGCACCACATTGTGCATTGGGATTTATGTAGGTATTGAGGAATAAAAGCAGGGTCATTAGGTTTTGCAGGCAAGTGCCTTAACTGCTGAGACATCTTCGCAGCCCTAAAATATTTTAAATAAAACACCCATCATTAATATCAAATATATTCCTCTATTAATGTCCTAATGCTGCTGCAATGAACCATGACAAATTACTTTAACATTGCAGAAATTTCTCCTCTCACTTTTGGAGATCAGAGGTCTGAAATCCAAGTGCTGGAGGCGGGCTGGGATATAGCCGAGTTGTCTAGAAAGTGCTGACCATGTGCAAGGCCTGTGCTTTAATCCCCAGCACTGAAGGATGTGTTGCTAGGGACACCATCCCTTCAAAAGCTCCAGAGAAGAACTGCACTGCTCCTTCCAGCTTCCAGCGGCTCCTGGAGATCTTAGCCCATGGGAATGTAACTCTGGTCTCTGCCTCCATCTGTAAACTGTCTTATGTGGCTCCCTTTCTGTCTCCTAGGAAATTGGTCAATGGATTTAGAGCTACTCTGTTTCAGAATGATTTCATCTTGAGATCCTTACCTTAATCCTATTGGCAAAGGCCCAAATAAGGTTCTGGTACACATCTTTTCAGGACCACAATTTAGTGCAATGCAATCCCCACATGGTTAGCAATGCTGGAAGAAACATATCTGAGTATTTCCTGAACTCTCACAGGAACTGTGCAGCTATGCCCACATAGGTGTGAAGATGATTTCAGAAACATGTGACTTCAAAGCTCAAAGTTCGATACCCTGAAAACTTGTCCTAACATTATTCTAATCCACATGAAAACTTCATAATAATTTTTCATAAAGATCTTCAGAACAAACAGATATTTCAAGAAATTGATATAATAAATAAGTGATTTTGATATGGACATCTTTTTATATTGATTAGTACCATTAAGTAAATGTGATTTTTAATAATTTAAATGAAGTCACTCATCAAAACTAATTTGAAGTACTGCTTTTGACGAGAGCAAATGTAGAAGTTATTAAATGAGTTTGTATGTCAAGTGAGTTCACATGTTAAATTAGAGTAAAATACATTTATAGCTACTAAAATAGATTCATATTTTAAATGTTATTTCTGTAATTTCTGATATTTATGTCACTATATATTTCAAAAATCAAAAGTTAATTACTTATTTAGTAGTTATTATAGATTACAGCTCAATTTTATGTTCAACTCTCTTATATACTTAGGTAAACTTGTATGAGTTAATTTTTCACTTTTAGAAAGTACTTTTCTCAGGCTGGGGAGATGGCTCTGATGGTCTGGGCTCAATTCCCCAATACCCACATAAAGCAACATGTACAAAGTGGTGCATGTGTCTGGTATTTGTTTGCAGTGGCAAGAGACCCTGGTGCATCCATACTCTCTCCCTTTCTCCCTCTCCAAATAAATGAACAAGTAAATATTTTTTTAAAAAGTAACTGACATGGAATAGTCTGAAAAATTCCTTTAAAAAAGAAAGTACTTTTCTCTTTATTGCCAGAGGATCACTCACCTTCCTGAAAAGTTTATTATATCTACTTAAGTTATTTGTTTGTATTGATAAATAATAAGTACCCATTAAATCTTTATTTTGTACAGTTACTACATATTAAATAAAGAGAAATGGATATATTGTAAAAAAGAAGAAAAAAAGAAGAAAAACAAAAGCATGCCAAACAACCAATATTCACTTGTTATACTATGTCAAGAGTCATTTCAAGAAAAACACAAATGTAGCCAGAAGTGGTGGCACATACCTTTAGTCCCAGCACTCGGGAGGCTGAGGTAGGAGGATTGCTGTGAGTTCAAGGACAGCCTGGGTCTACAGAGTGAGTTCCAGGTCAACCTGGGCTACAGTGAGATTCTGCCTTTAAAAAACAAAACAAAGGACTCGGGAGATAGCTCATCAGTTAAAGGATTTGCTTGTAAAGCTTGCAGGTCTGTGTTTGATTGTCCAGGACCCATGTGAAAAAGACGTGCTCAATGTGGCACATGCATCTGGAGTTTGTTCACAGTGATAAGTAAGTGGCCCTGGTAGGCCCATTTTTTTTAACTCTTTTGCTCATAAACAAATAGTTAAATAAATAAAATATTTTATAAAAGAAAACCACAAATGTGTAGCTTAATATATATATATATTTTTTTTTGTTTGTTTTTTGAGGTAGAGTTTCATTCTAGCCCAAGATGACCTGGAATTATCTAGAGTTTGAAAAACTTCCAAAGGACTTCTACTTTGAGCAGGTCAAGGTGAGTCTGCACTTGTTACCCTGCACTAACAGGGTAAGTCAACCACTCATGGGCCTCCTCTCTACTATAGAACGAGGTCACATGTCTCCCAACTTCCACAGGCACAGGGCCAGCTGACACATGAAAGTCACACTTAGGAAATAGCGGGGCAATGGTTCGTATGCAAGTACAACAATGAAACAGTATTCCTCCAATGAATGCATAAATGGATCATTTAACCATCTTCCTTCCTTTCTTATAAGTGCTGTTGGTGTAGAAATCAGGAAAGGGATCTTTACAATAAGAATTTCCTCAGGGTCTTACAGCGCATCAATGATGTCTAGGACTTTCCCTAGATTTTCTGGGGTTTAACTGTACAACCATATCAGTCCAATCGGATCTTGGAGCTCTTGATGCTGGCAGAGGCTGGATGATTTGTATTCACTGTGACAGGTCAAAGAAATACTCCTTTGAGACAATATTCATGATGACAAAGTTATTGAAAACTAATGGCACACAAATCTACACCATTAAAACCTAGCCAGAATGGAATAAAAAGGACTTGAACAAAAAAGAAACAATCAAAGACTTTAGAAGGAATTAATCTTTGTAGTCCCATCTCAAAACAACAAACGGGGTGATGGTTTTGGGAGTCAGTGTCATCCAAAGTACTTGCTTACTATTTGGTTAGATTTTTATTTTTAAGGCATCCATCCCTCCCAGATACTAAAACTAATGTTCTTAAATTTAGAACTGTGAACTGAAAATTTGAACTATATCATAAAGTTTTCCACCACTCAGTCACTTTGCTATAGATGCAAAAATAAACTACTCACCTGTTCCCAGCCCTATCTTCACTTCATGCTTGAGGACCTCCAGGACATTCAGAAAGCCACTGCTCAGCCTGCAGAGGAAGAAGGTGTAAGAACCAGGAGATCCAGGTGACTGTGGAGCAATACTGAAACTGCTTCTCACCACATCAGCTCTCATGCTGACGCAAAGCATTTGTCACAGGGCTGGATGGTGGCTCTGTGCTGAAAGGCACTTTCCTTTTTAAAAAATTTATTGATTTGCCAGAAGAGAGAGAATGGGTGCACTAAGGCCTCTGGCCATGCAAATAAACTCCAGATGCATGTGTGACTATGTGTATCTGGCTTTACATGGGTACTGGGGATTCAAACACTGGTCCTTGGGCTTTGCCGCCTGAACCAACTCTCCAGCCCTAAAGGTATTTTCTTACAAAGCCTGCTAGCCTGGGGCTCAATTCCCAAACCACCATGTGAGCTGGATGCAAAAAGTAGTGCAAACACACACACACACACACACACACACACACACACACACACACACACACAGAAGCATTAATCACCTTAAACCATTCAAAGGGTCATAAAGAACTATTCCTTGGGAGGAGGTTCCACTCAGAATGGTACAAAGTAGCAACAGCCAGAAGGAAAAGTCGAGGATCTCTTGCATTGAGAAAAATGAATAACTCTCTGAGGACTTCAGGAACCCCCCAGTGAATACCAACAACCCTACTGAGGCAGGCCCTCAGTGGAATGGAGGCAGGACAGGGGGACATAGAGTATAACTCTTTTAAAAAATAAAAATTAAAATTGAATGTGTCTAAAGTTTAATCTGTATAAAAATACCTTTCAGCCATGCCATCCTTCCATAATGACAACAGAAGTGGTAAAAATCTCCTTTCTTCTTGTCCAGAACAACTTACTATCCTGAGTGACTGGCAGTTGTGCTAGGACTCAGGAAATGATACCCAGAGTATGGTGTTTGGGGCCTCAGAAGCAGCCTCAAAAACTAGTCATCTTTTTCTCTTTCTCTTTCCCTTTCTCTCTCTCTCACACCTCTTCTTTTCCTCCTGTCTCCAACACTCCTTTCTTCCCAACAAGGCGAGCCCTAGAAATTAGAATTTCTCAGAGCTTGGGTGTAAATCAGTGGTAGAGCACTTGCTTCGCAAACATAAAGCCCCAGCTTTAATCACCTACAACAAAGAAATTTCTCTTTCCCAAGGTGGGTCATATAAACTAGGACCCCTTTTGGGCCATAAAGATTAAAAGTGTTACTCTTGTCTCCCCTGCCTTTCTGTCTTTAGGCTGATCATAGAGAAACCCCCTTGCAGACCTTGTCTGACCAAGGCTCATAAGGTCCCCATTTTTCTTCCAGAAGGGGATCTTCCCAATTCCCAGGAAGAAAACAATGCTACACAGAGGTCAAGAAGATCTGATCAGGCCTTACCCATAGAGGCTGTTGACATTAGCTCAAACCTCCTTGTTTGTGTTGTTGACATGACCAAATTGAGACATAAAAATTGGGAGAGTTCTCTGTGTCATTTGGTCCACACTTATTTCTTTATTTATTTTATTGGGGACGTCAATATATGAACATATAATATGATCATATTCCCATAACATTACCTGCTTTTGTCCCCTCCCCCACCCATTCCACTGAGGACCCTCCTCACCCTAGGGAGTTCTTCCTCTGTTTCATTGTCTCATTCTTTATGTCCTCCTCCATGTCAAAATGCTGATGGGCTCAGAATGGTGAAGGTCTTATGGGGTCATGAATGCACCATTCCCTCATGTACGTAAAGCCCAGTGAGGAAATCTGCAAGGCTTTTCTCTCCTTAGCCCACCTTGTCATAGACTATAGAGAGTCGATGATGACACTTAGAAGGATGGATAAAGGTAAGGACTCTTTTCCTCCCTTGCACTTGAAAGACCAAAGCCAGGTGGGAACAACTAGACCAGGGTGGAGGGGAGGCTGGCAAATCAAGGACTAGTCATTCAAATGTTGCCTTATAGGAGAGATGGTTGCTGGGCTGAATTCTGAACCTCACCACCTGCAGCTCACTAGATGAAGGAAAGATAAAAGGAAAGAAACTAAGCATTCCCTTGGAATCCTGAAAAGACTCACAGCTCAATTAAGTCTTCTCAAAGATGCCCCTAATGACAATTTCCAAACTCCCACCACCTGTATAACAAACCTTCTGATGTTGTTGGAGGAACCACACTTAAGCGGATGGTATCCTGGAGAAATTTAACCTCAACTTCAATTTTCAAAGATGGGACATGTTTTAAATTAGAGGAGGTTGTACAATTTATCCAGTGGATACAAACTTCTTTTCCCAGACTGTAATTAAGGTCATGTCAGCAGAATTCCCTTCTGTTTCCTATAGAAAACTCAAGGTCTTCTTGGCCCCTGAAAACGTTATGGAAACATGTCCTGTGTCTCTAGGTAACTGTCTCTGGGTTTGATCCAGGTATCCCCCACAAACAAATGGATGTGTTCTGAATGATGGATCCCCAGCTGATGGCAGTTCAGGAATTACAACCTCACTAGAGCTGTGTTGTTGGGGGTGGGTTTATGGGATTATAAACCAGCTTCCCCTTGCCAGTATTTGGCACACCTTCCTGCGGCTGTTTGCAGTGCTATGGCAGAGGTGATGTCCAGCCCTCTGCTCATGCCATCGTTTTCCCTGCCAGGATGGAGTCTCTCCTTGAATCCATAAGCCAAATAAACACATTCCTCCACAAGCCTCTTTTGCTTAGGCTCTTTCTGCATAGCAACAGAGTAAGTTGACTACAACAGTGACCTTCTCACACTGCTTCTGACACACTGGCATCATTTATAAATCCCCTAGACATGCAACTGCCTGTACTTCCAGCCCTTTTTGTTAAGAACCTCTCACTTCTCTGTTCTTGTTTGGAAAATTCCAGAAGTTTTGGGAGTTAGAGCTTCTCTACCTCTGCCCACAAACCCTCTAGCCCTCACTGCTGAGTGTTTACGACTGCCTCTTTGGGCTGGGTCACTGAGGTTTGTTTTGTACATTACTTCCCTGAATTCTCCATAAAAATTAGAAGTCCAAGTGGTAACTGACTTGAGGATGTTACTGACTTCCTACCATTCTCTTTCTGGCTTCCCTAATGGTACTCTAAATCACCTCCCTTATGATGACACTTGTGCAATTATGCATTTTAAATCTGACATCCGTGGAATAGGCTTCGTGCATTTCTTGAGATTAGACATAAGATTTTTTTTATGTCTGTGGGCTTTTCTCCCCTGGAACTATATAAGCCATAACTTTCATCTGAGTCACTTATGAATGCATAAACTTTCAAAAGGTTAGAACATGTTATAAATAAAGCTTTCCTATTCTAGCAATGACAATAGGATGAAACCCTCCTGGGGTGTGTGAGCTGGCATCTCCTCAGGTTTAGCCACATGCCATACTAGAGATCCATGGCTTCTACAAGCACTATGTCCCTTTCCAACTCTAGAGCAGAACGGCCTCCCTGGTCATGGCTGCCATATGTGGTTTTACTAGCCTCAGCTGCAACATCTGAATGTTATTGGTTTTAAATTGTATCTGTTGTATTTCCTATTGTATTGTCCTTGTATGTGTAAAATCAGAGATTTCTGGAGATGTGTTGCTCTTCAAACACAGACTTAAATAGCATCCTCATTCAAACGCCTTTCTTTCTTCACCTTAGTACAAGGGAACATTCATCCATCTACCCGATCCCTTTTCCCAATCAAACAAAACTATAGAAAGAGATCCTGGACACATCAATGACTGAGAAATAAGACTGCCTATCTGCAGTCACACATTCATGACCTGCTAAACAATTACTGCCTACTTACGACAAATTAGAATTGGGACAATGTGAAATGGATGCGCCCCGTTCACTGAAGATGTTGAGTTCTTCTGCAGAAAGGTAGCAGCCATGCGCCATCACCGTCTGGAGGGAGGAAGGTCCTACATGGAGTTTATCTCTCAAAAGTACGTGTGTTAACACTCAAACTCGGTACTATAGGAAGAGGGGAAGCTGTGACTTGGTCATGACCATCTATCTTTACAAGAACAGCTTTCATGATCCGAAATGACAAATCCATTAATAAAATCTTATACCTCAGAAAAGAGATGTAAAAATACTAAATTATAAGTCTCAGCAAATTTATAGGCCTTACTGTGTTGTTATTAATTTATTATTTATTTAGGGCACCAGGGATCAAACCTCATGCATGGTAGGTAAGAACTCTATCATGAAACCCCGCCCTACCTCTGGGATCTGACTTTTGTTTCTTTCAGCTGACCTTTGACATAATAAAGTTTCATCACAGTGCTCTACAGCACAGGAAATTCAGCCGGTTTGGATACATTCTGACTTTCTCATCTCATCTTTACTTTAGAAGATTATCAAGTAGCTTTCTTTTCTAAATCTATGTGATGTAATGGGTGCATACATGTTCCTATTCTAATCAGAATGTTCTAGAAGTGCATGGAAGCTATACAAGTAAATTTGCAAGGAATTTTTGGATTTATTGTTGTTGTTTGTTGTTGGTTGTGGTGATGGTTATTTGTTCTCAAAACAGGCTTTCTCCATGTAGCCCAAGCTGATCTTGAATTCACGATTCTTTAGCCTCAGCCTCTGAAGTGCTGGGAAATCAGGGTCTGACAGAGTCACCATGCCTGGTAGAAATGTTCCTTATTCTATTCCTGGCTTTAAGAGAGGCACCAATGGTTCCTGATACTCACCTGTGCTCATAATTTCCTAAAAATAGGAAGTGTCATATAATTTGAGCATTAATCCAGAAGGTAGAATTGATCTCAAAAAGCAGGTGCTCACATGTATGAAATGTAAATTTTGTTTACAATTTGTGTGGGTATATATATATATATATATATATATATATATATATATATATATATATATATATAGTGTGTGTGTACAGTGTATGTACCTGTCTGTGTATGCAGATGAGTGTGTCTCATGTGCATGTGGAGGCCAGAGAAAAATGTCAGTCCTCCATCACTCTTCCACTTTTTTTTTCTTGTTTTCTTGAAAGAAAAGCTCTCATTCAACTGAGATAGTGTGGTCATTTTGGGTCAGGCTGGCTGACCTCTGAGCCCAGCGATTCTCTGGTCTCATCCCCCAACAGGACTAGGTGCGCATGGCTGTACCCAGCTTTTTAAATGGGTGTTGGGGAATTCAGATGGTTTCAGGCCCTCGCTTCATTTGCTGAGCCATCTCTAGTTCTGAGCGCTATCTCAATTTTTCATTCTGAGTTAGTTCTGGGTTTTCTTGAATAAAACTTCATTTTCTCAAAAATGTTTTCTCCTCAATACAAAACCTGTACCTTAATAACATTGTCCTTTGGAAGGTATAATTTAGTAACCACAGAATATTATTAGCATAAAACTTTCTCGACCTCTGTGCAAATAAAATTAACATGCAAATTTAAGGTTAATTTATAATTATATGGAAATATACAGAAAGGATGTATAAAATTTACATAATTTATGCAAAACATTAACCTTTAAAATCAGTTATATTCATATCTCCATTCACATAGTCATTAAGCAATTATCTGCTGTAGCAACCCTCTAGGCAATGTGTACATTTCACTGAAGGCCAAGGCCAAAGGGTATATTTTTCTAATGAGGTCTCTTGTCACTCACATTAATTTTAATTACTTACAAAAGTAATACATAGTCATTGTTTAAATATCAGAGTTTTAGAAAAATAAAAAGTGGTACGTCTTTTATTTTCTCCCTCAGGAAGAATCACTTTTAGCATTCAGTGTGCATTTAGGTTTTTCTAGGTGACAATGAACCTGTGCATATGAACATGTACATCAAACAGTATTGCACATGCTTCCTTAGACATCTGCACATCTCATTCCTTGGGGATGCTGAATGAAATTCTAACTGGGTACATTCTAGAATTTAGCCAATCCCCTATGGATAGCCATTTTCAAAGTCTCCTATTTAATTAACATGCTTATTCATATGTCCTGAAGAATAAGTCCTTGTAAATGCATCTGTGGACTCAAAGGAAAGCACATTTTATGCTCATGACACTGTGAAAGTGTCCTTGGATTCCTTCAGTGGAGCATTTAGATATTTTGATGGGTGGGGATGAAACTTCAGGCTCATATTACACACACACACACACAGGGTTTATCCTAGTTGGGCAAATGTTTACATGTTACAGAAGCCAGAAGATTACTTCTGAGATTTTAAATTTAAACAGCCATGCACTACTTCATGTAGATCATGTCATGATACTGACTTACCTTATTTGTCAGGAGGTTGTTTTTATCATAGACATCTGTGTAGTGCTTATAATTAGGGTGCAGGTTTTTCACAGCTTCGACTTCTTCACGATTTTCACTTATATGGCTCTACAAGAAAATCAATAGCACTTCAATTTTTTTCTAGAAAATTTTAGACATTATATTTCCTATCTCAAAATGGTGTAGCTGGATTCCATTCGATATATAAGTACAAAACCATGTACAAAATCAACAAAGAGTATACTTGGTTTTTATTTTAAACAACTCAATGCATTCTATGTAACAATCTGTATGACAAGAAAACTGAGTGTGTGTGTGTGTGCATGTGTGTACGTGGAAGCATGTGTGTGAGCTCAAGATAAATCTTTCAGCAGGAGGATCCTTGCTTCAGTGGTCACCAAGTTCTGACCCCAGTTATATGCTTTCGGGCAGGTCAGTTCTTCGGGCCTTCCTTCATTTTCTCATTTCTCAAATACAAAGGTTGGGCACAATAGGTGATTTACCAACTCTCTTAGCTGTGAGCATGTTAGTCATATTTCCTGGTGGGAAATCTTCAGAAACCCAGTGTAGAGGGCAAAAACAATTTGAACCTCAGTGTGAAGAAGAACTGAGATTAGGATCCAATCTCCCATGTGCCCCTTTGTTAGCTCTCTGAAGGAGCACTTCCACACAAAGTAATTTGCAAATCACAGAGCCAGATAATTCTGCCTTCATCAGAAAAGAGCCCATGAGAACCTGCACAACAGCCAGTCAAGTCTGAAGTTACCATATTGACCTTTTATGAGGGTACCCCAAAACTCAAAGAGACAAAGTGCTTTTAAAACATATTCCTAAAAATAGCCTCCTCAATTTCTAGCCTAAAATAAAATCACTTCAGACCAATGGGTGATGACTCCATGTATATTATGAAAAACAACTCATGAGCAAATAAACACTTCCAAGAATGGCAATGACATTCCTTTCTCTCTCCATATGGCAGAATATATATAGCAAAATGAATCACAGGGAACTTAGCAATATTCCAAAACCTGGGGTTTCACCTCAACAGAAAGATCTTTCCCCAGTGCTGGGAAAATCCTGTCCATTGATGAAATGCATGGACATAGGATGAAAAGAAAAGACAATTGGTTGATTCATGGTATTCTGACAGACATGAGTAAATGCATTCATTCATATATACTCCTCCAGCAACAATAGACTGTTATCTCTCTTTTCATTTTATTTTTCATGTAGTCTTAAATGTTATTTACATTTTATTTTTAGAGGAATATAAGCATCCTGTTTCTGAAGTAGAAATATCATGTAGGTTTTGAATTTTGTCACCAGGAGATAATTGTGTGGGACCAAATTTCAAATGTCATTGGAGACACACACACACACACACACACACACACACACACACACACGCACGCACACACACACACACAGAGCAATGGGGAAGACAAAACTAGTTAATGGAACCTAAAAATATGTACCTTTAATATCAATACGTAAATAAAATAGCATCCTACAAAGTAATAATCAATCCATGTATTACCTTTGCCCCAATTTACCCTTTGCTCTAAAACCATCAAACTCCTAAGAGGAGAAATTTTAGCAAACTGTGTAATTAAGCTTTGATAGGGGAAGGGGTGCTCCTAATTTTAACCCAGCTGTAAGACATAAAAAGGGTTTTATTGCTAAATTGCAACAACTTAATGATAAAGAAAGATATGCTTTTTGTTCCTTGATTTAAATTCAGAAACTTAGAACAAAAGAATTTTTAAATGCATTTTTAAGGTGGAAATTGAGTTCTTTTTCCTTTTCAAATAATAGCTGCTTCCTCTAAAAATGAAGGTATGAAACACCAAGAACATTCCAAATAAAAGTAGGAAGGAAATGTGTTAAATGTATCCTACAGAGAATAGGTAGTTTGGCACTGATGTTGCTATTACTTACAGAAATGATTTGGGTCTTTCAGAGAATTTTGAGACTAAAAGCAATGTCAGGCTTCTGGCTTACAAAACTAAAGAGCTAGATTAGATGCCCTGAAGTGCTTTGGTGGTAGGAGAAGAACTGAAGATTACTGGCGAGTGACTGAGGATACTGAGAAATCTTGTGGGTCTGGATAGAGGCACCAACAAAAGAAAAATACCTGAATGTGAAGGTCGTGGGTCTTGGCAATATTGCCCAGTTCACTCATCAAATTCTCAGTGCAGGAAAGTGAAAACCGTGGTGTCACTATGGGTTTCACTCTAGGATACTGGAAACAGCAAAAACATTTGGTAAGGAACATATGTACATTATGAACACATAGCAAGATGATTGTACAGCCTCAATTTTGAGGGAAGTCTCCAATTTTAAGTCAGCTGATAGGCTGGGCATCATGGAAACAGCACTTGGCTGAGAACAGCACATTCTTCAGCATCAAGTTCAAAGAAAAATGACTTTACCTCAAAGGATAGACACTCTCTCCCCATTAGTATTTAGCAGAAACCTAGAGTAGGGACACTACAAGTGAGGGTATAGCCTATGTCCCTGTCATCATCTTGAGGCTGCATCCTGCCTGAGAACTAGCTGATTCTAGCTGAGGTGAGTGGGAGCCAAGAAAAACATACACAATTACAGGAATAAAGCAGACCATGTTTGCTGAACACTTGAATAGTGAATCCACAAGCTCACTAAAATCAGGTAAGAGTTCCTGATTTCAAAGCTCCGCTTCCAAGAAAACTCAGAGACCTGAATATAGTGACCTTCCAACTTTCACTGGAAAGCAACAACAGAGGTCTCTATAAATTTGACTTTTAGATTCTCATGTATATGAGCATCTGTCTTTCTGTGTCTGGCTTATTTCCCTCCCCATACTATCCTCTGGGATGCTCTATGCTGTCTCAAACAGCAGGGTTTTCTTTTAGTGATTAATACCCCATTAGGCTTGTGTACACATATGTTCATATGGTATAGGGGATATGTATTTATACATATTTTTCTTTACTCATCCATTCATCCACAGACATTTAGGTTGTTTCCATATCTTGGGTATAATGAATAATGCTGCAGTGAGAACGAGAGGGCAAGAGTCACTTTAAGATACTGAATTTATAACTCTTAACTAGATACCCAGAAATGGGATTCCTGGACCATGGGAGATATTAATCAAGAAGATATGTTTTGGGCTGGAGTGATGGCTCAGCAGATAAGGCACTTGCCTCTGGTGCCTAAGGCCCTGGGTTCAATTCCCCAGGACCCACATAAGCCAGACCCACAAGGTGGTAGCCCTTGTGTTCTCTCTCTCTCTCTCTCTCTCTCTCTCTCTCTCTCTCTCTCTCTCTCTCTTTCTCTGTATCTCTCTGCTTGAAAAATAAATAAAATATTTTTAAAAAGAAGATATGTTTTCAGTTATAAAATTAATAGGTTCTGGAATTTTTTGTAAGTTTCTACAATGTTAGTTGTATTAATTTCATTAGAGCAATCATTAGACAATACATATGCTTAGCAAATTATCATACTGTGCAACTTGGATATTTATAATCTTTTTTGTTAGATTTTTTAAATGTCTGATCTCACTGAGACCTGATAGGCCCACTGTGTCAACAATTTAATATTCTAAGAAAATATTCCTTTGTGCATAGAATAAGCCAAATGCACACAGACTAATCTATCAAACAACTTAACAAATCCTACAGCTAACAAAAAGACATCCCACATGCAAACTCTGAACAAAATCACTTACATTTCTTTGAAGCATTTCTGACACAAATCTGAAATGAAGCAACAAAGGGGAAATTATCAGATTTAAGCATTTTCAAATAAATACTTTAAAAGGGCAAAACATGATCAGTACATGTCCTCATTTCCACGCAAACATGTCAAACATTGGGCATTTTCCACCACCACTTATTAAAGATTAAAAACTAGTACTGACTCGGCTTTCTCACGGGCAGTCTAATATGGAATGCAGAATCTCTGGGAAATGTCATCATCTAGCACCAGTTGCATCATTGAAGTGTAATCCCACAACCATCAGGCTGTTCTAGAAGCTCAAACTCTGTGTGAAGGGCTATCACATTGCACTTTGCTCTGTGGGCATTAACAATCATGAAGTCCTATGCACCTGGAAGCATTTAGAAGTCCCTAACGTGAAAGCTACTCATCCACACAATTTCACCACTGATTTCCAGGGCAGAGCCTGATGGGGAGTGAATATTCGGGGAGGCAGAAGGACCAGGCTTCTGGCTGTAAAATATGTGTGGATGGGGTTGGCGAGCCTACCACTTTTGTCTGCTGAACAGTTACAACTCTTCATAGCTACTTCTGCCCTGGCCAGAAAGTTATTAGCTATAGTTTTCTGCTTTCTGGTATTCCTTTCTGTCAGAATTAAGTAAATATATATAGGGTTGGGGATGTAACTCTGTGGTAGAGCACTTGCCTAGCATACACAAAGCCTTGGGTTCCATCCTCAGCACCAGAAAGCAATTGTGAATTAGGGTTTGTGATGACCAGAAAAGTGGGTTATTAATTGAGGAGATATCACAAGGCCAGTGCATAACATCAGGGAACATGCTTGATGTGAAAGAAGCTTAGGTAATGGAAACAAATCTGGATTTTAATTTACTTATTGAGAAAGAGAGAGAGAGGGGGAGAGAGAGAGAGAATGGGCACACCAGGGCCTCCTGCTGCTGCAAAGAAACTCTGAATACATGAACCAATTTGTGCTTCTGGCTTTGGCTTTACATGGATGCTGGGAATTGAATCTGGGCCATTAGGTTTTAACCATTCAGTCATCTTTCTAGGCCCCCATGATAGGCTGCACCAGGATAGGTTTTTTTCCTCAAGAAAGATTTATATTTAAATATAAATTATTTAGAATTTATAAATTATATATATATATATATATATATATATACAGTGTCTTGAATGTAGAACACAATACAATTCAACAGAATTTCTTGTCAAATACTCAAGTTACTATGGAAAACCCTTAAAGCTTTATGTAAGAAAAGTACTTAGCTCAACAGGATTTCCCAAAGTTACATGGAAGTGAATAAAAAATGCATAATCTCAAGCACAAGTATGACCTACAACTCAAAGGAATTGAGAGAGTTGAGAATATGACCCAATTGTATTATGAAAATGTCACAATGCAATTAATTTTTAAAAAGAAATCTAACAAGCAGGCCATACATACTTCAAAGCAACCCCACTCCACAGAAGCCCTGACCCACAGTACAATAGCAAGGGGGTAACTTTCTATAAAGAATTCCTTATTTCATGAAGGAATTTACCTTTAGGGTAAGTAGATATTATGTTGGATGCATAAATATAGCACATTTTTTTATTGTCCATAATGAGTTACATTGTTTAGTGGACCAACAATATAGCACATTTTTAAAGAACACAACAGCCTCATGAAGTTGGCAAATCTACTTAATGACCTTGGCAAATGGGAAGAGGGGATTAATTTCTGTTTCCACTTTCATCCTACATCCTAGGACAACTCTACTTCGTGTTGACGAAGCTTGACATTTGTGGCCTTTTAAAACCTGCTTAAGCTGTGTAACATTAGGGGAGAAATGTGAGGGAAGAAATCTAGGAGCATTAAGACACGTGACTGTGCCCCAGGAGAAAATCAGGAAAACATTCTCCTCTTTATACATTCCAAGTCTGTCACTTTCCAAGTCACTTTCTTGTGAATTTGAAAGCAACCTTTCAAAGATATATACTTCAACAAGCTAATCATCTCCCACTCAACTCTGACTCTGGGGAATTGTGGACTAGAATAGGTTTCTGTTTCAAAAATCATGTTATTGAAATATAGTTTAAATATCATAAAGTTTGTCTGTTTTAAGTGCTCTATTCAGTAACTTTGGCAAGTTTACTGAGTTGTGTGATTATCACAATAATGCAGTGTTTGAGCTTTTGTCTCCCCAGTTAGACCCATTTAAAGGTCCACTAGGCCCATTTAAAGCTGACAGGTGGCCCTGCCTCCAGCACCAAGCTACCTCACACCTCACGGTCTGTCTCTTCTTGATTTCATGTTCTGTTCATTCCATAGAAGAGGAATAATAGAATGTGTGCTTTTTGTGTTTGGTCTTTGTCATGGCACACTATTTTTAAAGTTCACTCGTGTTGTATCAGCACTTTTCAGAGATGATAATACTGCATTGTATACCACAGTCCACATATCCATGCACCATTTGGTAGCCATGTAGACTGGGGAAAGTCCTCAGATTGCCTGAAAGTAGCTGCGGAAGATGCAACAAATGCAGCATCCCAAGGGAGGGACTGGCCCATCAGCTGGGGCTCATTCTGTCTCTTGAAGGATGTCCAGTACCTCTTCAGCCGAGTGATCTGGTGTGCCCGGGAATAAAACCCCAGATGGATGGGACTTCAGGATCACTCAGTGGCAGTATAAGGTGGGGAAAGTGAAGATGAGATTCCACTCACGAATGCTGGGCAGGTTTCTAAGTTTTGCAGAACACACCTGCCAAGCATTCTAAGCTTCTGATCTCCCTTGCTACCTGTCTGTCAGTAACAGATTTGCTTCACTCGGAGGGTAGTGCTCTGTTTCCCTATTGACACTGGAACATGGTTTGGGGGAGGTGTTTGGAGTCCTGCCCTGGGATTGGCACTGATTCCCAGGAAAACCTGTCTCATATCTGTCTTCTGGAAGTAATGCTCCTACAAACATTCACATTCAAGTCCTTATGAGGACATGTATGTCTTTGTACGCACCACCTTTTCATGATGTGACACGCCGAGGTGTATAGGCTGTTGACAAGCTCTGGAGAGCCCACTCTATCCCTGGTCACAATAGGCCAGGCTTTGATCCCTACTGTGGCATCTCTAATAACTTGTGTGTCCCCACTGAGTGTCTCCACAACCTGTACAGTGAAGCCTCACCTCCTGTGAGTCCAAACATAGGCAATCAAGGCACAGGAAGGAACCATGGCCTTCACCTTCAAAAGACATCCTTCAGTCACATTTTGGGAGAGGGGACATGCTGATTCCCTATGTTAATATGTATGATTATTCCAGCTTGAGATTCTTGGCTTTTAAAACCCTTTCTATGATTAGACACAATTGGTGGAGAGGGATGTGCCTACCACTCTGAGAAGCCATTGAAAGGATGCAGAGTGAAACCTCATTGTACTGGTATTTAGGTGATAATTATTGAGGCTGTTTTCTGTTAAGTGTCTGTTTGTACTTGTCCATGCTGTATGCCAGAGGAGCATATATTCTTTTGGTATTTATTTAACTTTTGGTTTTATTTTGAGACAAGGTCTTAGTATTTAGTTCAACCTGGTCTGGAACTCCTATTCTGCAGAAACTCTTGCATATTGGGATTATCAGTGAATGCTACCATGCCTGACCAAACATTTTCAGTGAAATGTCTTTCATTTGTCTATACATATAACTCACTTTTCCTGACTTCTCATATGAAGTTTTATTCCAAAAGTTATTCTTTACATCATTTTTAAATATGTACACTCCACGACAAGTACTCATGAACACCTTCTATTTCACTTTCTCTATTTTCATGTTGAATACCCTTGCTGTATTAGAAAGAACTCTAAATTTAGAGTCAGAGATAAGGCTTTACATCCTAGCTCTGCTACTTAAATCTACGTGTCTAATATGGTGTGGATGAGTGTCCTGAAAAGTTCCATGTGTCAAAAGCTCGGTCCCCAGGGTGGTGCTATTAAGGGGTGGTAGGACTTCAGGAGGTGGAACAGACTGGGAGATCATTAGGTCAGTGTGGGATTCAGGCCAGTTTTCTCTCTAGTTCTCATTCTTGCCTAATAAGATGAATAATTTGTTCCACCACACACCCCTGCCACAATGTGCAGCCTCACTGGATGCCCACAGGACAGGCCACTAAAGCATACACTCATACCTTCAGAACCATGAGCCCAAATAAACACTTCTCTTTATAAGTTAATTACCTCTAGTAATTCATTAGAGCAATGGGAAGCTGCTTATTCCAGTGTCTGTGGGTAAGTCACTTAGCTTATGGCAGACTCAGATTTGTCAGTTTCTTTTCACCATAAAAGGCAAACACATCTCCATGGGGATCAAGTGTGGTGGTAAGAATGGCAGCTCTTGGTAAATCATTAGCCATGACCAAGTGTTTCAGCAGATTCACCTTAGACGGGCCACAGACACGGGCTGAGTCACTCTGTGTAGATCCCACCCTGGTCATATCTGCCTGGTTTTTTCCCTCCTCCTCAGACTCCATCAGGGGAACAGACAACTCACCCAGAAGACCTATGAAGACACCTGGGCAGGTTATATTACCTCTCTGTTTCCTTGATTGATTCCTCAGTGGTCTCCTTGTACTCTGGAACAGTGTCGTTCAGATCCATGCATACTTTGCCCACAAAAGCTCGCTGTCCAAACTTATCTGTGAAGCACACACAAAACAAGTCTGAAAACATATTTTATTTTCAAAGAGTACCTGCTCTGAGGTCTCTGAAACACTTTTCAATTAAAATCATTGCAGGAAAACAGTGAGAAATTTAAGAAGCATAACAATATCAAAACCCACTAAAGTCAGTAAGTAGTGAAGGACGGGGGATAGAAATTGGCTAGGCAACTTAGGGTAACAGGACCCCAAAATGAATAGCTTTTCTTTGACCTTGGGCTTATAGGAAAAAAATCTAGGTCATTCTACTTTACTACAGGTCACAAATCTCAGAAGGGTCTTGCCTTTTCTTATCTCTGCCCTTTTAGGGAGTCCTTCCACCCCTTTCTGAGAAGGCCCTTGCTAGAGAATTAAGATTTCTGGGATGATTGCCCTTTTCTGGAAACTCTAACCCCAAACACCTGAGGCCAGGACTAGACTGACTAGACCATCCTTTCATCCATGGAACTCATATAAAAACTCTAACCTGAGTCTCTAAATGGGCTATCAAATCCCTTCTTGCCTCCCTGGGCAAGAGCTCTTTCTGGCTTCATTTTCTTCTGTCTATAATAGAATAAAATCTTTATGAACCCTGTCCTCTGGTCTGTGGATTTCATTCAGTGACTCTATAAGACAAGAGCCTGTAGGCCTCTGATTCAGTGGAAGTTTTGTGTGACCATTAAGTTTTCCAGGATACTAACCTCTGAGTTATTACCCAGACCAAGAGGGGAGATAAAGACACCCCCAAATTCTTGAGTCAGTGGAAACATTCTTCCATTCACCTCACATCCCTACTCCCCAGGTATTTTCTTCTTTATTTGGAATATATGTATGTATGTATGTATGTATATATATATATATATATATATATATATATATATATATATGTATCCCAAATAAAGATATATATCCTGCTACTCTGCCTAACTGTGGTCATGACTTTGATGTCTTTGGGGATTTGCTTTACTGCTACTCAGCAGTCTTCATCACAGATGCTACAAGAATTCTATTTCAGGTAGAAAGTAGGAGCTATGTAGGGCGTGCTTGTTTTACAATGCCTTCCCTGTTTTCCTAAGCCTTTCAAAAGATTTTCTACCTCTCTCTTTCTCTCTCTCTCTCTCCCTGTAATTTATTTTAACACTTGTTCATTAGATTAATATTCCTTAAAAATGCCACTTTCATCATATCATTCACGTACCTTAAAGCCTTCTTGAAGCCTTAAATCACACTGAAGGAAGGCCTACCTCCTAGTCTGAACTATCCCATAAGCCCATCGTCCTCTCTCACCCAGCCATGCAAGAATCCTTCCCTCTGTTAAAAACACTGTTTTCTGTCTCCATCCTCAACATTCCTGCCCTCATTCCTCTGTCTAGGTCCTTTTTGTTGTCTAGGAAACTTTTTAGTCTTTCCCCAATTTCTCTTCCTTGCAATTAAATATCTCTTCAATGAAGTCATTACAGACTAGGTTCTTCTCTGAAATCTTCAGTTTTTTTAAAAAATATTTATTTGCAAGCAGAGAGAAAGAGAGAGTGAGCATGGGCGTACCAAGAACTCTAGTTTCCCAAAATGAACTTCAGATGCATGCAACACTTTGTGCATCTGGCTTTATGTGGGTGCTAGGGAATCAAACTGGGGTCATTAGGCTTTGCAGACAAGCACCTTAATCAGTGAGCCATCTCTCCAGCCCCCCCCCCCATTTTTTTGGTTTCTCCAGGTAGGGGCTTGCTCTAGTCCAGGCTGACCTGGAATTCACTACATATTCTCAGGCTGGCCTTGAAACTCACAGCAATCCTCCCATCTCAGCCTCCTGAGTGCTAGAATTAAAGAAAGAGAACTTCACCTTGCTTCCAAGCAGTGTGGTGAGTACATTACCCAGCAGTGATTACCAAGTGTCTTCTATTCCAGGCACTGAGCTGGGTACATATTGGGGAATCAACTTAAATGTAGTCTCAGCTCTGCTTCCCCGATATACAACCTTGGGCATGTAACTGAATCTCTGGGCATCAGCTGATGCATCTCTACATGATGTCACAGGGCTGTTTGCAGTTGAGGACTATGTACCATGCCCATCACCTACTAACAGCACCATAGATGTTTCTAGAACGGTCATCAGTGTGAGTATTCTGTCTGGCTCTTTCAGGCACAGAGTTTATTTTCTATTCACTGTATTTCTAGCACCTAGCCAAATGCTTTGAGTCTAGTGGATAGCCAAGACCTGCCTGTTGATTCTAATATAATAAACTTATCACAAATATAGTTGATAAATAAGTCCTACATAAATACACAAGACCCAGATCCACAAGCATTAATTAGTCTGGAACCAGAAACCATACAAAAATCAATGAATTACTTAAACAAACAAAAATCCATGGGTCAAAAACTTACACAAATATCATTATTCTCCCCAAAAATTCAGTGCTTAACCCTAGCAATTAGAAGGCACTATAGCCGACCAAGTAAAAACGGCTGCCAGGCGGGGTCTGGCACTCTTTGCTCCAGGTGCCCACAAACCCTGTTTCATCTGCTCACCTGTAATTTCCGCCAGGAGCAGAGATGAGTCAGTGTGAATCGTTCCAAAGTAGCAGGCTGTGGTTGTTCCGTTCTTCAGCGTTCTCCTCTAAAAATAAATCACAGCAACCCTGAGTCGCATGAGCTCACAAAAGTCACGTGGCACGTACAGGGGAAAATGAATTCTGGTTTAAAATTTTAAAATGTGTTAATTTAAAGGTATGCCATCTTGATGTGGAATTCTCTGAAGTAAGTGGGAAAAGTATTTATATTCCCAAAGTGTTAGCCAAGGGAGAAGTTAGTACCTTTGATTTCCTAGATTTTCAGCATTCTGTATACCAGAATTCCTAAAATGTGGTACGAATCAATCCCTTGTTTGTTAGGATTATTTAAGGATATATGAATTTTATTGCATCTTGGAGGAAGTAAACAGATTTTTTTTTCTATTACAAATTAAAATGATTCAGCCAGACTTCTAGTTCAACCTGGCATATGGGTCACTAGGTACATCTTTTTTCCCCTCAGGGAATTGTCACTAGCCTAACAACAAATGAGTGGAAAACTGATGACCCCACAGAAGACCATGAGCCAAGACGGCAGCAAAGGAAACAAAGATGGAAACCACAGAAAAGGACTGGGAAACAACTTGGGAAGAGGGTGGGAAGGATTGGGAGCCATCAGGAAGCTGGCTGAAAGTATGTGCAGAGTTCAGGGTTCACCCTGGCAGAAGCTCTGCTCCTTCTTTAGACAATCACTGAGCCACTGGTAACTTGCACTGGGTGGGGAGGATTTACTCTTGGTAAAAACTGGGACGTGGTTAGAGGGCACAAGTTCCCATGGAAACCTGGCTGACCTCTAGGGTTCTGAGGACTAGGGATCCTTCCTAGAATACCAGATGTGTTCTTTCCAGTTCTGATAGGGCTAAAGATTTCCTTCCTAGAGAAAGGGAATGGCCAGCAGAGAGATGTCCTCACTCTGACACCGTGGCCTTTGCACTGTCCCCAGGGTTCATCAGTCAACAAATGCTGGTCTGGGGTCACCCGCAGAAGTGAGAGGAATGGCCTCCAGCCTTCTCTGTGACTTTGAGAGAGTTGTTTGACTCTCTCAGCATCAGTTTTTTCCTTTCTTAACTTCATCAGCTCAGTCTGGAATGAAGACGACAGGGATGTATGTAGACACATTGCTGTGGCATCAACCAATTGCTGGAAACAGCACATGACATTAGTCACTGATGCTGATTAGTCCCCAAGATCAAAAGACTTTGGAAATGAAGTTTCATGTCAATCTTTCCAAATTTTAAGATATGTTTCGCATGACATAAAATCTATCTGCCTTCCAGTAGGAGGTGGTCAGAAGCTTCCTGTGCACCCAACGACAAGCTCTCCACTGAGTCACATCACCAGAAGCGTCAAACCTGCAGCAGAGGCAGGGAATCCAATCTCCATGGATGGGAAGGTGCCTGGTCCTAGTGTGAGGTCAACAAGTATTTAGTTACACAGAGAAACAGAAGCACTAAAATAGACACAACCTTCACCGTAATCAGCACACTTGATGGCTAGAATAGAACAGTGTTTCCTTGGGAGTGCAAGAGGCTACCACAGCAGTAAGACTGAGAGAATGATTTGCACAACTGAGCCGTGACTTTGGCCAGGAATGAGGCAAGAAAGATAAATTCAGAAGCCAGGCCACATGTTGCCTGCCAGCCATCCTAGCACTCAGGAAGCAGAGGAAGGAGGATTGCCACAAGTTCTAAGCTAGCCTGGGTCAGTGAGAAACCTTGTTTCAGAAAAAAAAAATAGAGGAGCAGTGAGAAAAGAAGGAAAAGAAAATTATTCAGAGATCTGGAAGTAAATTCAGATGTGTTACTATCATCTTAATAGTAGTTACAAAAAAAGTCAACAAGAAGGAATATACTTGAAAGAGACACACACAAAAAGAGAATGAGGGAGGCAGAGAGACTGATGTGGAAAGAGACAAAGAGAGATATACATTTCCCAGAATACAAGATTTCTCATATGGAAAGAACTACTTACTACAAATTGAGCTGAACAACAACAACAAAAATCTACAAAATCAGCATCAAAATGAACTGGCGTGGCCCACGGTGCACATCTGTAATTCCAGCACTCAAGGGGCTGAGGCAGGAGGATCTTAAGTTCAAGGCCAGCCTGCAAGACTCTTTCTCAAAATAAGAACCAAATAAAACACAAGAGGGTTTAAGGAAACCCTCACATACTGTCGTTGCTAATACACACTGCTTCTGCCACTGTGGAAAACAGAAGTTACTGAAAAAGTTAGAAATAGACATACCTTATGACAAGCAACCCCACTTCAGGGCAGCATTATTCTAAACAACTCCCATCAACATGAATGGATCAAGAAATTACTGTATGGAAGCCGGGCATGGTGGCGCACGCCTTTAATCCCAGCACTCGGGAGGCAGAGGTAAGAGGATCGCTGTGAGTTCAAGGCCACCCTGAGACTACAGAGTGAATTCCAGGTCAGCCTGGAATAGAGCGAGACCCTACCTCGAAAAACTAACTAACTAACTAAATAAATAAGGAAAACAATTCTACTCACACTGACGTGGATTGATGTGGATGACATGAGGCTTAAGTGAAATATGCCCCATACAGAAGGGCAATTAATTCATGGCACCAGTTTATGGGGAAATTAAAATACTCAAATGCACAGAGCCAGAGAATGGAGCAGTAGTTAGCAGGGCTGGGGGCGGGGCAGGGAAGGAGGGAAGTGTTGGTGAGAGGGCTATGATTTAAGATCCCATGAGCAGCACAGTGCCCTTCGTTAGCATTACTATACTACTGTGCTCTTCAGAATGTCTAAAATGCTAGCTTTTATATCAAATGCTATTTGCTAACACAAAAGAAATATTAAAAAAAGGGTGAGGGAAGACATTTATTTGGAGGTGATAATGCCCACATTTATAGTCTTAACTGTAGTCATGGTATTTGTTTTGTGTGTTTTGTTTTTCAAGGTAAGGTCTTACTCTAGCCAAGGCTGACCTATAACTCATTCTGTAGATTCAGGGTGGCCTCGAAATAACAATGATCCTCCTACTTCTGCCTCCTGATGCTGGAATTAAAGGGATGTACCACCAGGCCTGGCTCCATTCATGGTTTTTAAAGTTACATACTTATTTCCAGATTCATCAAGTTACATATTGTGTACAGCTTTTAATATGCCTAGTACCTCCATAAAAGGGTTGAAAAGAATGAAGAGAAAATACCACCAGCTAGCAAATTAACCAGGAAAGCCTGAGAATTAGATTGTGTCACTACCTGAGATGGGGACAGGTGCATGGGCATGTTTGCCACAGTGAGCATGCGGAGTCAGAGGACAACCTTGAGGTATCTGTGCTCTGCTTCCTTTGAGACAGGGTCTCTTGCCACTGAGAAAGAACATCAGATGAGCTGTTGAGCTCTTGATCCTCCACTTCCCATGGTCTTAGTGTGCTGGGATCCCAGATGCATGGGAACTTTGTATCAGGCTTTACAAGGGTGTTGGGGAATTGAACACGAAGCCTACAGGCTTTGCAAGCAAGCACCTTTAACCCCCAAGCACCTTTAGCCCCCATCTCCCAGCCCCAATAAAATAAATATTTTTTTAAAGTGAACAAAGTAAAACCAATTTGGAAAGTTCATCTCTCACCCTATTGAATGGATTGTCAGAAGTATATTGCAAGAAATGAAACATGGGTCGAAAAGGAAGGAAGGAAAGGGGTCCCAAGAGCCAAAGAAAGGGTAAAGTTCAGTTAAATTATGTGCAGATATTAACTAGTAGTAAATTAAAATAATTGCTTAAATTAAAATAACTACTTAAATTGAAAAGTTACAGTGCATTTTAAATGAAGCGTAGATGGTGGGAAAAAAAAAATCAATGAACTCTATTCAGTGGATAGAGCAAGAACGTGGCCCAGGGAGCAGGGATGACGAAGGAAAGAGTCAGATCCATGTCTTGTGATGTGGAGGAATAGAGGAAACCAACAGAAGACAGCAGTTAACAATCTCAGAAAGATGTGTCATACCAACAGAGAAAACAGACACTTTTTAAAATTCACAGACTATTCATACAAATTAACTCTCTACTAAGTCACAAACTAAAATCTCTCCATTATACTGGAGAAAAAAAATAACACAAGCATAATTTAAATATTTCTTAAATTCTCAAAGTTTTAACCAACACCTTCCTAAAATCTTGGCTCAAAGATGAAAGAAAAACAGGTGAGCCTGGTTAGTTAGCCTTGGAGACAACGAAGGCTCAACACAAACATGGACAGAAAGTCCCTCTCTATGGGTCAGTTCTGATCATGCAGCAAGTGAGATGTGTCAGTCGAAGAAAAGCTTTAGTGCTGGAAAACTGTAATTTAAATTGGACTAGAATGAACTAAACATCTAGGAAGTTCAGTCATCTACCCATATTATAGTCAGGGGACACAACAGGGAGAACACACAGAGGAAGGGAGGGAGGGAGGGAGGAAGGGAAGGAAGAAGGCAGGGAGCAAGGGAAGAAGGGAGAGAAGAGTGGGAGTGAGGGTGTGATGGTTAAATTTATTGTCAACTTGACCTGTGTAATAATCCACAGTAATCTTGGGTGGGGCTCTGAGCTTGCCTGCAGAAAGGATTGACAAAATCCTTTTGGGATTTTGGAGAAGGGAGGAGGTCCCTTCTCCAGAGTGAGCCCTTCCCCCTCCCAGTGGGTGGGCCTTCCAGAAGGGGACTAGATATAAGGAAGCTTGAGGGGAAGGGAATCTTCTTCCTTCCTCCTCGGGCTGCTGGTGCTTGTTCATGACTTGCACTCGCATCCTCCTCTCCTACCCTTCCTGGATATTGGAACCCAGTTTCCTCGGCCTCACATCATGGACTAAAGAGCAGCTGCTCCCCAGGGAGCCATTAGGCTTTCAATGCTGGATTGGAACTGCTGAGGCCTCCAGCCACGTGGACTGAACAGCTACTGGTTTCTTCACCTGTGGGCCTGCAGACTGCTATTGTTGGACTGCCATAAGCTACCCCAAAAAATTCCCTTTTACTACAATCCATTCTATCAACTGTTTCCTCTAGAGAACCCTGACTAATACAGAGGGAGATCAAGTTTATTAAACAGAGGTCAGCATTAGCATCTGCTCTCGAAGCTGTCAGTCTGTAGGTCTGTTGATAAGCAGAACATTGGATATAGTTCCTGCAGACCTTTTCTAACTCATTGACAACATCAATTATCTAAATCTCTCATATAAGAAATATTTATGGCTATTGCATGAAGAATATATGAACATACAGTCTTTAGTTATGAAAGAACTAAAAACATTTTTATGCTCTCTAAGCATAAAAGTATGATATAATTGGACTTTTCCTCCTTTCCTCTCTTTTTCCTTCCTTCCCCCTTCCACCATCCCTTTTGCTTTCCCATTTCCTCTTTCCTCTTTCCCTTTCCCCTTTCCTCTCCTTTCCTTTCCTTTCCTTTCCACCTTTCTGTCATTCTTTTGAGGCAGGGTCTTGCTATACAATCCAGGTGAGCCTCAAAGTCCCTCAGTCCTCCACCTTAGGCTTCCACACGCACCAAGTTAGTTGAATGATTTGATATACTAGAATCTTTACAAATATATTTTGGCAGAATAGTATTGATCCACATAAAGGAATATTAATTTTCTTAAATTTCTGTATAAAGAATAGATATGGTTTATTCTAACAATTGTGGCTCTTCAAAATTATACACACAGTGTGAATTCCATGTCTGGGTTCTCTCTCTAGGTCAGGTGCTGGAAACTTAAAGCCAAATTTGCGACAAACTCTGACAAAAACATGGACACTCTGCCCCATGGTGTGCATTGACTTCTGGGTTTTATTTTCCACTCCCCCTTTTTCTCCTTCACTGTGATTTGATGATTCATTTTCTTTTGTTGTAAACTATGCAATTTTAAACTATTTAAAACCCTTTTTAGAGCAATGTGGGGTATAAATAAATTTTGGGAATAAAGAATTTAGCATGGTTTACACAATTCATCAACACAGTGAGCTGGCAAATTCATACCTAGCTTTTAGTTCTCAGTTTTTCTGGTGTCCTGTGGATGCATGCTAAATATGTAAGATCCACAATTATAATTAAGCAAGACAAGTGAGTAAGTGCTAGCACTTGCTTCTACTCTGTAAGGCTGAAAGGATGCCAAAGTAGAGAATTTGCAGGCTTGTGGGGCCTGTCCCTGCAGGAGGAAAACTCTCAGTGGCTCAACAAAAATCCTGGAGGTAGAGCAAGTGTGAGCAGCAGGAGGCAAAGGCCAGATAAAAAGGCCTTGACAGCTCTAACTGCTCTCAATGCTGAGCCTTGGATACTCATTCAGCGCACTGTTCAGTTACTGTGCTGGCCACAGGGCTCCCTCCAGTGGTCCAAATGCTCATTTCACATTCCCACCTGTCCTGCAAGTCTACCAAAAATAATGTGCTATCCTTCCAAAAGTAATTTGAAAATTCAAATTTAAATTCCCTTGAACATTTCAAAAGACAAACATGAGTAGCTCTTCCATGTGCTGGACACTGTTTTTAAAACCTCACAAATATTAACTTGCTGAATTACCATAATAATTTTTATGAAGAAGGTACTGCCATTATCTGTTATTTTTTCTTTGCTTTTACAGATGGGGAAAGTGAGTCGCAAAGTTCACACAGCTATCCCATATGGTCCACAGAACATTGCCATGAATTGGCAGCAATAAGAGAATACACATATGCATAAAGCCCAATTTTGTTAATGTAAAAAAGCAAGAAGTGAGAGTGTGTAGAACTCACTATATTGGGAATCTGGGAAATTAGATCCAAATCCTTTCTTTGTCCCTCTGATGGTTAGGTGCTCAGTGGATTATAAAAGAACTAAAAACATTGTTATGGTCCATTCAAGCCTTAACTGCCAATGTTTTATAAGTTAAATTTGGTCCCAGAAATGGATATTTCTATCTTTCAAGATATAGGCATAGGCAAGGACTTTCAGAATAAGACTACAGTCAACCAATAAATAATGCCAACAACTGAAAAATCTGATTGCATGAAATTATAATGCTTCTGAATAGTGAATGAAATAATCTCTGAAGAGACAGTCTGCAGAATAAGAGAGAAATCTATTCTACACATGTGAGAGAGCATTAATATCTAGAATATACAAAGAGCTCAAAAAAGTAAAGAGCAAGAAATCAATCAACCCAATCAACATACAGGCTAATAAAATATAGTTCTCAAAAGATGAAACGCTAGTGACCAATAAGCATATAAAAATGTTCAACCTCACTGATTTCCACAGAAAAGAAAATGAAAACCACATTGAGAGTCCACCTTACTCATAATGACATCATTAAGAAACAAATGACAAATGCTGGTAGGTAAGTGAACAAAATGGAACCCTTACACACTGCTGGAGGGAAGGTAACACATTCAGCTGCTATGGAAGTCAGTGTGGAGAGTTACCAAAAATTATAAATAGATCTACCATACCACCCACCTGTGCTATTCCTTGAACCAAAGGACTCCAAGTCAACTCATCACACGGATACTTGCTCAACATTGTTTACTGATCCCCTATTCAGAATAACTATGATGTGATGGAACCAACCTAGATGTCCAATGACAAAGAAATGGGTAAAAGAATATTGTGTGTGTGTGTGTGTGTGTGTGTGTGTGTGTGTGTGTGTGTGTGTGTACCATAAAGAAGAATGGCATTAAGTAGTAGCAGGGAAACGAGTGCAAGTGGAGATGACAATATTAAGCAAATTAAGTCAGTCTAAGAAAGATACATATCATGCATTTTCCTCATTTGCAGTGCCTAGATTTCATATCAACACACAAAATTATGGATATCTGTAGTTCATAAAAGCAAAAGCAAAATATCTAGAGGAAGAAAGGGGACTAGTAAGAGGGGTTAAGAAAAGGGAAGGCAGAGAAGTATGTTCAATGTACAATATATACATGTATAAAAATGTCCTTATATAACACTTTGTCATGTACAATGAATAAATAAATGAAAAGAAAAAGAAGTAGATGCCTCCATCAATGACCAAGATGACATAATACTCACACACAGGATACTTACCACAACTCTGGTATAGACTTCTTCAGCAAAGTCGATGCCCTGGAACTTTTGTTCTACAGGAAAAGTGTAGTTGGTCAGCCACTCCAGAAGTGGCATGTCTACGTTACTGCCAGCAAAGGAATACTGAGGGGCGTGGATATGTGTATCCACAAGGCCGGGCATGAAGAACTCACTGGGAATTAAGATGAGAGGAAAAGCATTTAATAATATCTCTAGATAATTCCTGCATCTTTAAAAATCACATTTTCTTTTGAGAAGTGGAGGTTTAATTGTTCATCCTTTACAAGTTTACACTGATGAAATTTGGCAACTCAAAGTCCAGACCTCTCATTATTAATAGAATGAAATAAGAATAAACTTCAACTAATAGAAAGAAGTAGAAGTGCAATGGTGCGAAGGGGTCACACCATGAACACATCCTACAACTTTGTCATTTCAGCTGGTACACTGACTCTCACAACTGGTTGTTATAAGAAAGGGAGCAGAGAGTGGGGAGGAGGTCTTCAAAACTTCAAGGGCACAAGAGTGTGCTGAGGAACATACACACAGGTAATTAAGAATTAGTGAATTGGAGAAACAGAGCGGCTGCCATTTTCAGCTCCATGACTATTTTCATATTGATGGACTGCAAGTAATATAATCATTCCCCATGAATGGGTTGGCTCTAAAACAGAGCAGGGAGCACAAACACAGGCTGGTTTGACATCCTAGATCTTCATATGACAAGACGAACATCCCTGATATAAGCAGTGAAGGAGTCATGAGGCTATGTTTACTGTTTGTGCTTCTTGTCTCTTCTTTTTTGAGACACATTCTTTGCCTGTATCCCAGGCTGACTTTGAACTTTTGATCCTCCTGCTTCCACCTCCTGAGGACTGGGATTGCAGGAGTAAACTACCACACCTGGCTCACTATTCATGCTTCAAATCAGTCTGTGCTGCTCCCTCATGTACACTTGAGTATAGACATTTCTGTCAGCTTTCAGAAGCACTATACATGTAAGGGAGGCTGGTCAATGCTAGCAAATACATAAAGCTCTTCTAAAGCACTAGCTCATTCACCAGGATTTATTAGTTGTACAAACTCATCAAAATACATATTATTAAGATTTTATGTGTTAGCATGACTGCCACTCAAAACAACTGTTAGAACAGATAAGGAACTGCAACTCAAAACTCGGCATCACAGCAAAGATCCCTTATGCCAGCAAATCAATTTTATGCATAGCACCCAGCATAAGACTCAATTATAAGTATCCTTTAAAATGCTATGTGATGATTACATTTTTTTGTCAATTTGACC
The DNA here is from genome assembly GCA_004024765.1 of Zapus hudsonius. NCBI lineage: Eukaryota > Metazoa > Chordata > Mammalia > Rodentia > Dipodidae > Zapus > Zapus hudsonius. Next base: position 135,238 of record PVHP010000289.1, on the reverse strand, counting down.
TGTTTAGTAATCTTGGGTGGGTCTCTGAGGTTGCTTACAGAAAGGATTAACTAAAGGAAGAGGTCCCCCTTCCATAGTGGGTAGCCCTCTCAATAGGGAATAGGATGTAAGGAAGCTTGAAGGGAAGGAAATGTCCTCTCTTCCTCCCCCCACACTTTTTATTGGTATGTATATGTGGTGTTGGTGATGGCTTCTCTCTTTCTATGATTGGACCTGTAAAAGGGGGTCAGCTTCTTTTGCCATTGTGGAACTTCCCCCAGATCTGTAAATTCAATAAAACCCTTCCTCCCATAACCTGGTTTTGAGATTCATCCCAGCGGTGTGTTGCTGACTGCAACATGCTCTGCTTAATTTTTTTAAGTCCTAGAAATGGTGATAATGGCACTGGTAATGGGAACTAGCAATGACTGAATTTGTATGTCTACTAAGAACTAGACACAACATTGTGTATTGTGCCATTTATGGAAGGTAGTTAATTTACTACAGGAGTTAAACGTATGCATTCTAAACTTATACTACCTAGGTCAGGCCTCATCATTAGCCAGCACTGGGATATGTCACATCATCTGTTCTCTTTGGATCTCAATTTCCCCTTAAGAAAAACAAGGACAGTAGTATTACCCTAACATAGTTGTGATCACTGAGTTTCTATGTGTAAGGACAGTGCCTAGAACATGATATCAGTAAATGTTAGTGATGGTGATTGTGTAATGCTCACAACATTTAGGAAGTATGAGAATATTGTCCTCATTTCCTTAAGGGAACATTCAAGTTCAGGAAATTTAAGTAGTTTCACAAAGATGCTCATTAAATAGTAAGCTTTGGCAGGGAACCTCAACTCAGACAGTTCATCTGCAGGTTTGGTACTCTTGTCCACTACACTCCATGTAACAGAACTGTTAATTCAATAACTATGGAAATAAGAAACAGTGGTAACTTTTAAGTATGGTCATGTTGCAGACAGCTCACTCTGCTGGAATGAACCTCCAAAACAGGCACATTTTATGGGAGGAGGAAGGGATTTATTTGAAGCTTACAGATCCAGGGGAAGTTCCATATGGTGAAAGAGGCTCACCCCCTTTTATAGGTCCAAGAAGAGAAAGAAACCCATCACAAGCACTGCACACACAAGCAAACAGTAGGGAACTCCAGGCAGAGCTCTGATTGCTCTCAGCATACCTTGGGCTGGAATTCCAGATCTGCCCCCAGTAACATCTTAGGGTTGGACCTTAGGATCCACCCACTTGTAAAGTTACAAGCTTTAAAAACAACTCCTAAATCTATTTGTGGACATCCATTCAAGCTACCAGATTCAGCCCCTAGCATACAGTGATCATACAATGTAAAGAGCACTCAGGGAATGAGATGAAATATGTCAGTCACAGACATGTCTAGGGTATGTCTGTCCTTGGGGTCTTACTTCCTCCACTACCACAAAGAGAAATAGCAAGTGACTTCATATGTGGTAGAACTGTCTGATCAAACAATATCTCCAAAGTGAAGTGTGAGGTTTTGAGTATGTAAGGCTAAGCACACAAAGTACAGAGAAACTGGATGGAAAGGCCCAATTGCAGTGCAGTAGTATGATGCCATTCTAAGCCTCCTGTCAAAGTGTGATGTATGCACTGGTGGTATCATGGCGAACATTGCCTTCCAAAGTGTGATGCATGAGTTCATTTTGTGCTTCTAGAACAAAACACCTAAGTGTGGCTGCTTTAATTTTTTTTACACTGTTGACACTTTTTGAAGTTTGTTTATGTGGCATATGGCAAGGGCCCAGCTATCTGCTTTACAGTATGGCAGAGAAGTATGAAAGGAACCAGCAGAGAAGCCAGTGATATGGGGTAGACTCACTTTCTGCTCTCATGGAGAACTACTCACTTTGCAAAACCAACATCAATACAAGATGGTCATGACCTAATCATTAACCACTAGGCTTCACTTCAACATCTGCACACTGGAAACCAAGTGGCTAGCACAATAATGGCTCAAAGCAGAAGGCAAGGAGTTGGAGACACTTACTGATGGCTCAGCTCCCGTATCTCGCATGGCTTAAAGCACCATTCTTTGGCCAGTCTTTCTTGCTGAGATGCTTCTTCTAGAAACACTATCTTTAAAAAGAAGAGAGAAAAGAATTTCACATTAATGAGTCATAGCCATGTTGTCACCAATGATATAAATGTTTTAAATCTTTGTGTGTGAGAGGACGTGTATGATGTGTGTAAGTGCAGGCGCACTGTGTGTGTGTGTGTGTGTGTGTGTGTGTGTGTGTGTGTGTGTGTAGATCAGAGGACAATCTCAAGGTTTTTCCTTCCACCATGTTTGAGGCAGGGTCTCTTGTTATTTGCCACCACGTACACCAGGCTAGCTGGCCCATCATCTCCCAGGGATTCTCCTGTCCCTGCCTCCCACCTTGCCATGGTGCTGGGATTCTAGACACATGCTACCATTTCCAGCTCTATGATGGTTCCGAGGATCCAAACTCATGTCCTTATGATTTCACAGTAAGCACTTTACCCAGTGAGCCATCTCCACGGCCCCACTAAATATATAAATCTTTTTAATGTGCCCTTGAGTTAATTTTAAATACTAAATGGGATTGAGTTTAGTGGTTAAAAAAAAGGACAAGGATTTGCCTTTAGTTAGCCACAGAAAAAAATTGTGTATAGGGCTGTAGAGATGGCTGAGTGATTTAATGCACTTTCTTGCAAAGCCTGACAGCCTAGGTTTAAATTCCCCAGTACCTATGTAAAGCAAAATGCACAATGTGGCACATGCACGGGGAGTTTGTAGCAGCAAGAGGTCCTAGTGTACTCATCATATTCTCTTTCTACTTACAAATAAGTTAAAAAATTAAAAAGTACTTTAAATAAATTGTGTATAATTTCCTTTTTTTCTACCAAAATATAAACCTAAGTGAGACTTCAAAAAATATCATTTGAAGGCACTATATGCTTAATGTGGTTAAAGGGCATCTATTTTTCCTCCATCACTGAAAAATTATTAAAGGAAACATTGTTATACACAAAATACCATACCTCAGATGAATAAAAGACTTTTGTTAGGCCATTATAGGAAACCAGCCCACAGTGTAGAATTGCCATTTGGGGAATAGTGAGTAGCATGAAATACAATTACAGTTTCACCCCACAGTGAGTTGTTGGTCAGGGAGAAATGAGTCCCCAAAATAATTAGACTATTACCGAAACACTTGATTACCTGCAAGAGTAAAAGGTAAGTCCCTATTGCTAAAGACACCACAACCTGCAGCCATTGGATATCAAGTGATCATGCTGGAACTGAGAGGGAATCCAGTTCCCTCCTGCCTAGCCCTCAGCATGCTGGAAAGCACTATGGGAGTAGCTGGAGAATTAACAGGTGCCAACAGACTGATCAAGCAGGAGATCCTACCAGTTACAAATCAACCACTGAGCAAGAAGTACACACTTGTGCAACAGTGGCACACAGCTGATGTTCACAGAACATCACAGAATTGTTGGGAACCAAGTCAGATTCCTTAGGACAGTAAAGCAATAGGCTCCAGAGAGAACCTCCACTGCCCTAGTATGCTGTTACTCAGGGGCATCATGCCTCTGGATATTCTCCCCCACTATGGCTCTCACAATCTTTCTGCTCCCACTTCCACTCAGTTCCCTGAGTCGTGGTGGGCTGTCATGGTATAATTTTAATTAACGTATGTTTAAGATTTGCTAGAACTAATGGGCTCTATGCATATTTCTATTCAACAAAAACTATACATATCAATTTCAAAAGTTTAAGGCCTTATAAACTGTTGGTTTTAAATCGACCCTCTTTCTGCCTACCCCCAGAGTGTCCATCACATACATGCAGTAGTGAAAATCTGCAATCTTGAACTCAGTCAATAAGGGACTGGTTAGACACAGCAAAAGAGTGCAGTGATTAAAACCATTAGCGAAGACATTTAGTGATGAATTAGCCTGTACACAGAGTTAAGGCATCTTTTTAAGGCTAAATTAATAGATATTATGCATGTATAACCACAGTTTTGATAAGCACATGGTGTGGGTGTGTGCATGCACAGACATGTCTGTTGAATCTATGATGCAAGAATGAACAGAGGCTATCTCTGTAGAGAAAAAGTTGGGGTGATTCCACTTTTATCTTTGCCCCTTTTCAGATTCAAAATGGTTTCAATGACTGTCTTATTCTGACCAAAGTAATGTTAATTCCACTTGAATATGAAAACATAAAGTACAAAAACCAAACACTGTGTCTAGTCTTCACACAGGGATCCAATGTTTGGAGAGTGCACACACACTGAGGTAAGTAACAGATGAGACGAGAGCACACTGACTCGCCCCCCCCCCCCCATTCAGATGGAGAAGATGGTCTAGCGGTCAGAAAGGCTTCAAAGAAAGTGCAGAACCTACAATGACAGGCATTGGTACCTGAGAACTAACCAGGGTGGGGAGGAGGGTATAGCAGTGAAGGATGATGGGAGCAGAGACATGGAAGCAACAAGCAACAGAAGGTGCTACAGACAAGGAAGCACTGCCAGTTTTATTCAAGCACTGCCTCAGAAAGATTGAAATCACAAACCAAATAATTAGAGAAATTTTTTTGTCTTGCTCTTATTTGAATATTTGCTCATCAAATACTGTGTGTCTCTGTGTGAGCAGAAACTTAGAACAAAAAATTCATAGGTAAATGTAAGATATAAGGCATCTACTAGTGAGTGGTAGAGTCAAAAAATAAAAGGCAGTAAGTGAAGGGACTGAAAGATGGTGTGCAATGATTTTTCTCAGAGATATTTAAGCACAAATTTGCATAAAGCTGGGCAGTGATCAACTTGGATGTTTTGAGGGCATTTGGGTAGAGAAAACATCAAGTGCCAGGGCCTCACTTGTTTCAAAACATCAAAGATTCCAGAGGAGATACAGTACAGAGATTAGAAGAGTGGAAGGAAGCCACGTCAAAGGGAGGCAAGAGCAGTGTTTCATGGCTCAGCCTTTAGATTTACTTTTAGAAACTCTCTAATATCTTGGAAAATATGATTGATGTGTTTTCAATGGTTTTCTCATCCTAATATCACCTGGGCTCATGAGCCCCTTTAACTCATTTATTCATTCATTCACCACTGAAAAAGTCCCTGCCATGGCCTCAAGACTTTCCTGTCTCCAGGCCACAGTCTCAGTCTAGGTAGGCTGTCGAGAACATACACAAGTCATTAAAAACCTAGTTTCCTAAAACCCTAAACACAGGTAGTTCCAGCTGGCAGGGTCCAGCTCTTCCAAGCCCCTAGTTCTCTATGTGAGTAAGTGGGTACTATGGTAATTTTAAGCAAACAACTCCAAGTGCCTTCTTACTTGAAATTGGAACTATTTATGATGAGCAATAATGGGAATGTCAGGAAGATGAAAGCCAAAGGCAGATGAGTAATGACTGCTAGCTAATGAAACAAATCTCTGTAAGATAGAGGCTTCAAACACCAGATGGCAAATTCGGTAAACAGTCTTGTTGCCATGGATTAGAGTAAATCACTCTTTGAGCCATTGTGAAATATCTCAGCTATCCAATAATAATAATAATAATTAATAAGGCAACATATATCTGTACCCAACACACAAAATGTATTATTTTTTAAAAATATATTTATATTTATTTATTTGCAGACAGAGAGATGAAGAGGAGAAAGAGAGAAAGACAGAGAAAATGGCCATGCCAGAACCTCTTGCTGCTGCAAATGAACTCCAGATGCATGTGCCACTTTGTGCATCTGGTTTTACATGGGTACTGTAGACTCAAACCCAGTCCAGCATGCTTTGCAAATCAGTGCCTTTAACCACTGACCCATCTCCCCAGCACATAAAATGCACTCTTAGATACTGTGATAGGAGATAAAATCAGGTAGAAGATATAGTCTCAGAGATTTCAGAGGCTCTTGGACAAAGATTAAAATTACCATAGTAAAAAAATAATACATAAAATAAAATTACCATAGTACCTTAATTCATATCAAACTGATTAATGGAAAAATGAGATTGGCTTGAAAAAAATCCATTTTTAAATGTGGATTTAAGGCAGAAATATTACAAAAGAACCAAAGGGTGTCATGAAGGACTTAATTTTCTGGCCTGATATTCTCATTTTGTGACTAAGAAAGCAGACCAGGCTAGGTATATTGTCCAAGGTACAAGCAAGAAGGAGTGCTAGGCTATATCACCTTCCCAGAGAGTCTCTAGATCTTTATAACTGCTTCTCTGTATAAACCAGAGGTCAGCAAAGTTTCCCTAACACCAGTATTTTAAACTTACTGGTGGGAAATATTATTTCTGTTATATAACTTTTATAATACAAGCATAGCCATAAAGAAACAAATAGGTGTGGTTATATTACAATAAGTTTATTTATATAGAAACTGAAACATATTCTATATAATTTTTCAGTTGTTACAAAAATATTCTTACCATTTTAAACTTTTTTTAACCATTTGAAAACTATAGGTCATGGGCTTTATAACATTATGTGACTGTAGTTACCAACCTCTAATGTGAACCACTAAAAAGATATATGTAAATGAAGCTTTCATTACTATAAAACCATCCCAAACTAGTCATGGTGGTATACACCTATAATCACAGCACTCCAGGAAGCTAAGGCAAAATGAGCTCAAGGCAGCCTGAGTTACACAGTGAGGCTATGTCTACACACACACACACACACACACACACACACACACACACACACAAACATGCACACACACACACGCACATGCACACACACAAACAAAAAATCAAAAATAATATCAGTGAAGCCATCAATGCAGAAATTCCTAACTGGTCAAGTACTGAAAATAACTGGCTGATGACTCCTTGGCTCTACACAAGTTATATGTACCGTCTCCTCCTGACTTTAATAGGAAATGAAACAGAAAGAATGTAAGCCTGGTAGATGGGGAGGAGTGCTTTGTAACTCTGGCATTCAGACATGCCAAGGCCACTGTACTCATGAACTAGACATGATTACCTACACAAGAGCTGCACATGAGGGAAATGGGGACACCTTCACAAGATCTGCTCATACAATGTATATACTTATTCATAATAAAAATATTAAATTTAAAAAAACTAAAAAAAAGAGCTGCACATGATAGGGCTACGCAACATTCTGTTATAGACATGGTAAGAGCTTTGGAAGACACTTTCCGGACTGATAAGCTAATGACAGTTAAAGGTTGCCAGGGAGAGGGAGTCAAGTTTACTGAACTAAGAGACATCTATTGATTAATGAAGCACACCCCTGGGTGTCTGTAATGGCATTTCCATAAGCAGTTAGACCCCTGGGGTTCTAATCTACTAAATGATTAATCCCATGATGGATTTGTAAATGACAGCATTGCTGAGAGGTGGAGAAAGGGAGGAAGTAAAGCCTTGCTGGAGGAAGTAGTGGCTGGGGCAGGTCTTAGGAACCAGATCTTGCCTTGGCCCTTTCTTGTACAACCTTTCTTTGCTTCCTATCTACAAAAGAGACAGGACCAATCACCCCATGATGTTCTGCCCAAGTACTGTGAGATAAATCTGAAACCATGAGCCAATATAATTCTATCCACCCTTAAATTGTTTCTGTCAGGAATTGTAGGCTCAGTGATACAAAGTAGCTAACACAGCACCTCAAAGTCAACATGTCTGAAGCAGAGCCCAGGATCTTGTTTTTTCCTGAAGTGAGCCCTCTCCAGGGTCTACCATTATAGAAAATGAAACCACATCAATTTATGGCACATCCCAGAGACCTTTGACACATCTCTGCTACCCCACTTATAAAACTTCATTGGCTTCTTGCTCCATTTATGATAAAGAAAAATGGTCAAGCCAGTTTCCAGTCATAGATGACTTGGCACTTATCTACCTCCTCAGCCTGAACATGTCACAGTCTAATCTCATGCCTTCTCTCTGCCACTTAAGCTCATTTAATTGCTGCCACACCTCAGACTTTATAAACACCCTGCTTACCTATTGTAGGGACATGACAAATAATCTTACCTCTGGATGGAATGTATTTCCTTTTCTCTCGCCAGTTAATGCTATTTCACTACTGTTATCTCGGTTTAGCTGTCCTTTCTTAAGCCTGTGCTAATGTCAGATTTCCCATCTTCCCTCGCATTCATACCCACTCCCCATCCGTGATCCTCACAGCACTGGGCACCTCTCCTTAATGGAAAAAGATCCGTGTGCAAAATTTTAGACGCAAGCTGCTAGGCTTGTGGTAACTTCGGGCAAGTCACTTAAACATTCCACGCCTCTTTTCTGATTTGTAAACTGGAGTGGATACTTGTGAATGCTGTGAGGATGGCATGAGACAATATATGTGAAATTCTTAGAACACGGCTGCCTGCTGGTATGTGGCAGGCATTATGCAAATCTGAGCTATTGTTTGATCATCATCATTGCACATCTATTATGATTTTATTCCTGTCTTTCCCATTAGGTGATACATTTCAGAGGAGTGGAGATGCCTGTTTTTACTCACTGTCACACCCCCAGGGCCTGGCACAGTCTCCACACATGAGAAGTCCTAATGAACATCTAGTGAGCGGATAGATGAATATGATGTAGGGCTTAGCTCTGGAGGATTTTGAAATATCACGCTAATGCATTTAGAATTTATTCTCTAGATGTTTTCAAATAAGATTCACATATGAAAATTAATGGATCATGGCTGTAGGCAAGCTGAGTGGGGAGCTTAGGCACAGAGAATCCTTGGCTGATTGTTTGAGTGCCTGGAAGCACTGGTCTGTGTAAAGAGGAGCAGAGAGAGAGAGAGAGAGAGAGAGAGAGAGAGAGAGAGAGAGAGAAAGAGAGAGAGAGGACTACATTGTTGAATGACACCACAAGGACAAAAGGGCAGTACTAGGAAGCCAAGGTAGGTTGGCTTGGGGATGTGGACAAGAGGAGAGGAGAACAAGCTGGTAGACAGAGGTGACCAACAGCTCGTGTGTACACAGGATGGCAGCTCTTGAGTGTGGCCAAGTCTGGAGACAGGAGTCCTTTGTGCAGAGGTCTTGTAAACTATAAATGAGAAGCTAGCACATCTGGGAGAAGGGCTGACTAGAGACATCTGGGATTTGCAGCTGATTTAGAGTCTAGAAAAGAGAGAGGAGCCAGGAAAAGGAAGACGTATTGTCAGACCTGAGAGTCACAGGGCCAACACACATTAGCCTAAATCCAAGGAAGGGCAACATTAGAAAAGAAAATGGCTAAGTGTAGCTTAGAACTGATGTAAAATACCAACATATGAATACAGAAATTATAATATATATGAAGCAGAAGGAAAAATGAAAAACAATGTAAATGACTCATTCCTATAATGAACATTCAGTCATATCAGACCTCTCTAAAGTGACAATGAAAGTCAGAATATGGTTTTCAAATTGCTAAGAGACAAATAGTTGTCCTGTTAGATTTCTGTAACCCACCAAAGGTATTTTAATTTTTAAAAAATATTTTATTTATTTTACTTATAAGGGAGAGAGAGAGAGAGAGAGAGAGAGAGAGAGAGAGAGAGAGAGAGAGAGAGAGACCTGGGTGTACCAGGGCCTCTAGCCATTGCAAACAATATTCAGATACATGTGCCACTTTTTGCATCTGGCCTATGTGGGTACTGGGGAATTGAACCCTGTTCCCTAGACTCTGGAGGCAACTGCCTTAAGCACTGAGCAACCTCTCCAGCCCCGTAAAGCTATTTTTAAATGGTAAGAACAAAACAAAGACATTTGTATATTTCAGAAACAAGAGACCCAGACATGGAGCAAATGCGTGTAATCTCAGCACTCATAAGGCAGAGACAAGAAGCACGCAAACTCAAGGCCACCCTGGGATGCATAGAGAGTTCCCATATGTAAATGTTAAGAGAAATTTCAACACTGACAAACCTACATTAAGAAAATTCAACAAGATGGATTTCAGAATATTCCCAAAAGGTTAGAAATGGTGAGGGGATAGTAAAACACTCTGATGAACAGCAAAAATAGTCTGGTTAGCCAGAATTTTAAGAAACAGATTGTGTAGTTGCTGCTCTGCAATGCTAATGAATTGGAAAATGGATTAGGCACAGCTTAAGAAAGCATAGAAGTGAATCCACAGTATAGAATAATAGAGTGGCTTTGTTCACATTTGCAAGGTTTCACAAGCCCTAAACTTCTCTTTCATCCACCTACCTGGCCACTTCCCCTCCCAAAGCACAATCATTGGCTTAGTAATTATCAATGCTTTGGGATGCCTTGTTCAAGCTGGCAACTAATTCGGCAGTCACCTCACCTGTGCAGTCCTGCCAGAACAACTACTTTACACTTCCTGGCATCTCCTTTGGCCATGACAGAGTCAGCTTTGTCTATTAGGTGCAGTACATAGGTAGACATCAGGTAATCTGGGACCTGTGACACTCCTTAAATTGTTTTTAGGATTAAATTTTAAAAATGAATGCAACCAGGTACAAAGAATGCTGACCGTTGGCTCCCCAACCCAGTAAGTAGTCTCCTCCCACAATGAGCTGTTGATCAGAGTGACCAACATGGTCCCTAAAAAAAAGACAAACTTTTGTCACAGCCCTTGAATACCCACCTTAGGCAAAAGATAAGACCCTATTGCTGAAGACTCTATAGAATGATATCATCCAACAGTAAGAGAACCTGCTGAATCTAGAAACAAAATCAGCTCCCAGATGGGCAGCCTGGGTGATGCTGGTAGGTGTTGCATGAGCTACCAGGGGAACCTGACCAATGATATCCTGAGTGGGCAGGAGACATCTTCAAGTTACACCGACCAATGGCCTGAGAGTGCAGACCACACTGCTATATGGTACAGACAAGCAAGTCAAGAAGTGCCCATCTGTGCAATAGTGGCACCCAACCTAGGTGGGTTATCAACAGTTGCTAATTGGCTATGAGATCCACTCAGAGGCAGGGAACCCCTGACTGGTAAGGGGACCCAGAGCCACCTTGAATGGGGACCAAGAACCCCATCTATGCGGAAAAGTCCTCACTAACCATAGGTCCTCAGAAAGGAGACACCCTTCAAACGCTCACCAACCTAACAATATCTGTCTCAGTTGACCAATAATAATCTCACTCTCCGCTGGAGACTCTATTTGTATTTTTCAGAAAGCAACGTGAACGGGGACAACAGAACTCCACCAAAGGGACATGTCTTGATGGTGGGGGGGGGGACACCCAAGCAGGAGACCAATCACTTCAAACTCACCATTTAGAGCCCTAACATAACCTCTAAGGAAGTGATATGGCGAGCAAAAGAGCTACTCCCACAGCAAGGCAGATAACCTGGGGAAGGACAATGGAGAGAGGCACCAAGGATGCCCAAAATTGTCCAAAATACAAATCTACAGACTCTTAAAAACCTAAAAACTAGGCAAAATATAAACTCAGCCACTATGACTCAGGGAAATTTGCAGAAGAGGGGGTGGAAAGAATGTAAGAGTCATGGGGGGAGAATAATTAATGCATAAGAGGAAATGTCACCATGGATTCAATGGCTTTATCTAAGAATCTATGATACTGAGCATATTGTTGTGTTAATATATGTAATTTTAAGCCAATAAAAACATTTTAAAAAAATGAATGCAACCAGAATGGAGTTTCCCCTGAGCCTGTAAGCCAAAATAAACCCAATTCCTTCTCCCAAGCTGCTTTTGGTTGGGTTGTTTATGTCAGCAACAAGAAAGCTGACTGCAACAGTTTTGGTATCAGAGGAGTAGGGTCATTAATGCTAGAACCCTGATTCTGTGGCTTTGGCCTTTGGAACTGATTTGCTGGAGGAATGTGGAAAGATTTGAAACCTCAGCCTAAGAGAAACCTTGCAGTGCTGTAAGTACAGCTTAATGGGCCATTGTGGTCAGAGTTGAAAGACCTGAATGCAGTAAGAACCATGAACTGTGAGGTTTGGCAAAGAACTTTGTTGGGAGTGTTCTGGAAGCAGTTTGTGTGAGAAGCTTGCTTGTGTCCTGAGAACTTGAGTAGGGTTGCTTTGCTTAGAAATGGACTGATGTAAACAGATGGAGATGGTACAGAAAGAAAGGAAATTTGGGGGCCAAAATTGCTGCCTGTTCAGCTGCAACTGTTTGAGAGATGACAAACATTGAGATTGGGCCAGGTGATCTGCATTGGGACAGCATGAAAAATGCAGACTCTTGAAGTAGGAGGCTTTAATGTTAAAGTTTTCCTGCTCTTCAAAGTTGGCTTTGTTCCCCCACCCCAGATTAACAAGTTGGTAACCCACCTAGTACTATGGAGTATAACAAATGCAGGAAGAAAGGGTCATTGGATTTGTAATGTGGTTTTGTTTTCTGGAAATGGCTGTGGGCAGTGTGAAACAGGAGTGTTGGATTACCTGCATGGAAGCCCAATAGAACCATGAGGATGAACCATGGGTTGCAGTGGAAACCCAGTGGAGATGCCAGGACTATGGGATGGCTACCAAGGAGAGCTGCCAGCAACATATGAAGTTTTCCCAGACTGTGAGTAGCTGGGCAGGAGGGGGAAGAATTGGAACTCTGGAGACCAGTCACAGGTTATTATTGGACTTTGAGTAACAGAGTTTTGTGTTTGCCCTTTTTTTTAAAATCTTGTATTGGTTCAATCTGTTTTTGCTATGCTCAATGCTTTGTTGCAGTGTGAATATTTGTTCTGTGCCATTATGGGTTTCTTTTTTGGTATGATGTTTCAGTTAACAGACCTTGAATTATGGGGAAGTTTGAACATCATTGAGATTGATAAAAAAAACTATGTGGACTTTTGGAATTGAGCTGGATGCATTGCATTTTACATTGTGTATGGTTATCAGTTTACAGGGGCCAGGGACCAGGGGTGGAATGTGGTGATTTTATTGGGGTATCCCCTATAAACTTATGTTTTGAATGCTTTATCCCCATCTGATGGCAATTTTGGAATTGGAACCTTGTTGGAGGTGTGTTGTTAGAGTGTTTATGGGGCTTATAGCCCGCTTCCCTTTGCCAGTGCCTGGCACACCTTCCTGCAGCTGTTTGCCACCTGCTGTGGCAGAGATAATGTCCAGCCTCTGCTCATGCCATCATTTCCCTGCCATCATGGAGCTTCCTCTCAAGTCAGTAAGCCAAAATAAACCCATTTCTTCGCAAGCTGCTTTTGGTCAGGTTCTCTGTGCCAGCAATGAGAATGCTAACTTCAATAGTTAGAATCTAAGAAATACTCCATGTGACTTGATACTGTCTCACACTCATTTGTTTACTTTCTCTTCCTGCAACTCTAAAGCAGATTTGCATTGGGTTTCACATGAACAACACACTGTATTATTGGATGGTCTATCTACCTGACCAAAAAAAAAAAAAAAACCCACAGCTAGTAAAAGAAACTCAAAACAAGTACAGCCTCTAGCTTTGCAAATTCCTTTCCTGTGTAAAGAGGCTAGTCACATACAACTTTTAGTTGATTTTCCCCACTTCCAAAAGCCCATGCCTATCTTGATCACTTCTAAAATCCTAGCAGGCCTGGCTATGTAGCTTACAGCTAGAGTACTCGCCTAGCATGTGTAAGGCCCTAGGTTTGATCTCCAGCACTGTAACAGAAAGAAATAGAATAAGGCCCAAACATTAAACAACATGAACAGTGTCATTGGAAATTGAATAAAAACTGGAAATTTGATGATCTTGAAAGGGTACATTCTTGTTTCAGAAAGTTTGCAGGTGATTCCACAATACCTTTGAAGTTTGCCTTGGTGAGACAAAAAGTAGAAAACAAACAAAACACACAATGGCTGATGGCTCTCAATGTTTGGTCCCCCCAAACATTTTAATAGCAGTATGATACTTAATTTCTCTCATGGAAAAAGTGATGTGATTGAGAAGAATTTAGGATTAATTATTAGCTCAGCTACCTTGAACAAGGAACTCAAACTATCAATGATTAGGATTCCTCATTTGAACAATGGGAACAAACTATCCTTAACTCACAGGGGTCCCACAGCAATTAAATGAGACAATACATTTTAAAAGCTAATAAATTAAAAAGACTTTGACCAGTACCTATCCCATGATAAGTATTTGTGCTGGTCAGTTTTCTCTCATTGTGACAAAATAATCATTTTATAAAGAGGAAAGGTTTAATTTGGTTTACTGTTCCAGTTCATGGATACTTGGCCCTGTTTCTTTGGGTCTGTCAAGGGTTTGTTTGTGAATGTGTGGTAGAGAAGACCTGTTCATCCTTGGTGGAAGACAGAAAGAGAGAGAGAGAGAGAGACAGAGAGAGAGAAAGAGAGAGAGAGAGAGAGAGAGAGACTGGGGTCCCAATATCTCCTTCAACTGCCTGCCCAATGATCTAATTTCTTTCCACTCAACCCTATCCCCTAAAGGTGCTACCCCCTCCCATAGCACCACAGACTGAAGCCCTGGCCTTTAACCCATGGGTTTGTAGAGATGCAGTGATACACAGTGCTTTACTTTGAACAGTGGCTGTCATTTTCCTACTTCGCCATTCCACAAATACTTGCTGAGCACATTCTATCTATGGGACCTGATGTAATCAATACACACTCAGGGAATGTATAACCCATCCCATCAGCAGTGCTCGTAAAGAAAACTACTTTGACACAAGTCCATCTTTCTTTGCTCAATAATTGCCTCAAGAACACTACATTTCACAAAAATGTTAAACTCTGTTTTTCACCTCCTTCTTGACAGTTACTACATATATGGCAAGAAGGATCGGTGATGTTGAGGGCAGCCCATCTGGGTGGCCCCAATGAAGGGACAGTGACCAGCACACTAGAGCACAGCTCTTAAGATTCAAACGCACATATTGCAAAACCATAATCTATCTTTTAAGTTTATCTGTGAAACCTACCCCTGTGCATGTCCAGGGCCTGTGCCAGGGTGTTGGACTCAAGTCTCCATAGCCAGAGCCTGGGAGCAGAAATCAGGACTTGACAGAAGGCTGAATGGCAAGTGCTTTTTGGATTACATGTGTCTATGCTCAGAAAGTCATTTAAAGTGATAACAATTTAAGAAACCACATCTAAATGTATGTCTTATGCCCATTAAACTGCTCAGGGCTCAGGTGCGTGCAGAGTGTATATTCTAGTAGGAGCGATGGTTTTCCATGCATATAAGAAAGTGACACAATCCATAGTGCTGTGTTTGCAAGGGACAAATTATCCTCATGGACTGAGCTGTGAAAGACTAAAGGGAAATAATTACGGTGTTTTTGCAGGAGGGATGATTAAGGCGTAAGAAGCATAAGTAAGGAAACCAAGGTGTGGACCAAACCACAGGGTCATTCAAAGACATGGAGAAATGTAAACAGATGCAGGAATGTCTGCAGTGGCACACTGTTGCACCATTCCTCTCCCGCATCTGCCCTCTCCTGTCTTCTCCTCTCTGCCCAAAGACGTGGCACTTCCAAGGTGGGTAATCTTGTTCAGATTCCAGAAAGTGTTTTTCCATATTCTAATATCCAATGCCACAAGTCTAGCACAAAACCTGTGTTCCTCTTCCCATTGCTGCTTGGACACGTGTGTGTGCAGGATAAAAACAATTATATAAATCTCCATTCATACATCTAAAGGCTGTAGTTTCCTACTTAGTATGAGTCACTGATAAATTGTTTTGTTCGGCTGGCTTAGTCTTCCATGTAGAGTCATTCATTTAGGAAGGAGGTGGGGAGGGTCGAGGCTTTTTACAGCCATTCCAGGGAAGAGAGAAATTTACAAATGCTTTCCTAGGGCCAAAAATGCTTTTGTGTTGCTGTTCAGTGTTTAAGATTGAACCCAAGGCCTAGCACTCTACCACTAAGCTTGATCCCCAGCCTTGCACTTTTTAATAACTGAAATATCTGCTTCTGTTGTCTTATCTGTTTTTTTTCTGTTCTCGTTTCAAAACAATCTCAGATTTATAGGAAAAAAAAACACGCCTCACCTGTTTGACCTTGATACAATGAAGCTTCTCTGTTGGAGATCTGTGCTATAAAATAAAAATACTAACTATATTGAGAATTCTGATGGTACTGAAGCGCTAAATTCTGTTTCTGTGATGATCTAGTTTAGGAGGACTACAACTAATTCTAAACCCTGGCACATGTGCTCATTAGTGCTCTGGTGCCCATGCAATTGAAATATTTGCAAATGGGCAAAAGCAGCATTTTTGCATAGCTTTTGAAATGGGTTTGGAGAGAAATTTACCCCTTACAACATGGGCTGTTGGGAAACACTGTGTGAGCACAAGAATACCGAGACAGATTATGAATCAGAGTTCTGCACATGCGCAGGGAGATGACTTGGCCTGAAAAGATCCACTGAACCTCCTCCGCAGTGGTTGGAGAGAAGAGGAGAGGGAGAGCACTATGACCCCAGAATGCTGTAAGAGCAAACACTCATGTGACAGTTCTCTGATTTTCCCTGATTCAAGCATCAGGGAAATAAAACCTATGTAACTTACTTGTATTTTATGATTGTTGGAAATACTTTATGCTTTTTCTCATACAATATATAGAAGTATAACATATTAAGTATTTTTAAAGGGATGTTTATCATTATTCTCTGCATTTCCTTACCTTCCACCCACTGCAAAACCCAACCCATTCTAATGTCACACACAAGCGCTCTCTCTCTCTCTCTCTCTCTGTCTCTCTCTCTCTACCAAAATGAGCTTCCAAAGGTCAACAATTACCTGGGTTTCTAAATTCATTGTACACTTGCAGTGTTTCTTCAGCTGCTTCTCAGTGACGTGTGACATCCACCCTACCCCCTCTCTCTTGAAGTATCCCCATCCCTAGCCCCCCATGACCTTCCTTCCTACAGTTTCCCTCCCACCTTTGGGTTGCCATTCTCATTCTGCTCATCCTTTTTTCACTCTGCCCCAACCTGCAAGGGCTAATCTGGTTATTTTCCCTTTTAACTCCTAATTTTATCTGCATTTTATACCTCTGGCTCAGATATCTCCTTTGAGCCTGACTTACAAGCCAGTATATACTCTACAGCTACCTGGATATCACAAAGTCACCTCAACTCAGTATGAACAATTCCCACTTACTTAGCTACCCTTTGTAACTACCCTTTGTACCCTTAGCCTCTTTTTTCCTTGTTAGCTCTGGTACAACAACATCTGTTCACATAGGCAAACCCAAAAGCCACTTGTCTCCACATCACATTGGCCTTGTCTCCTTGTTCCACTGCTCTCCACCTTCCTGGGTCTTCCATGTCTACTGAAATCACCTTCTAACTTATCTCCTCCAGCAATGCCTCTTTCACTGTTCCAGGGGATCTACCACACTACAACTGTTGCATTTTTGTAAAAAGAGAAAATGAGATTTGTCAACCCAATAGTCTTCATTGTCTTTTCATTGTCCTTAGGATAAAGGAAAGAAAGATCTATAAGAATGCTCAATGTGCTTTTGCTCAACTCTTGGGCTTTCAGCACCTTCATTCTCTACTACACAGTTTCTGGTTCCTGTTCCCTTTGGGTCTCTATACCAGTCTTTCCCCTCCAGCTCTGCCTAGTTAATATCTATGCAATCTTCAAACAAAGCTTAAATATCCCTTCCTTGGGGATATATTCAAACCTTCATTGAGTTCAGCACACTTTTTCTGGTCAGAAATTGTTTATTTATTCACATGCATTTAATTATTGATTCCAGGTGCAAAAGAAAAGTAGAAATTCTCTCTCTTTTTGCTCACCATTTTATCCTAATACCCTAAAGCCATTGCTTTTCGTCAGCTATTATCAGTCCTTAGGAACTCCAAGCATAATAGCTCCACATGACGAATAAGTCCAGGTTCTACTGGAACAGAGACACAAACAAGTCCACTGAGTTAAGGACCCAAAATGACTTGTGTTTTGCACTTCAAACAAAAAAGGTGAAAGGTCTTTTGCAACCACTCTACACATACAGGAAGAAAACCGCCTCTGGATTAAACACTATAGAGCAAAAACTTCTGTCCCTCTGCGTGGAAGGCACTAACCATGTTACTTCCTGGGGACAAGCACATTGGTCCTAACCAGCTGAAACTGGTGATTAATCATTTATTGTCTACTCTATACATAGGCCTACAGTCCATTCTATTCATTCTTTAACTCAAAAGCACTTATTGGATGCCAGTTTTATGCAAAAGCACTATGTAAAAATACTGTGATGAACAGGAGATGGATAATAAGAACTCTCATTTATAGAGGGTGTGCCATGTTCCAGGACCATAAATTGTAAGTGGCAATTTGCAAGCAACATTCTGAGTAAATTACTATTTCTATAAAGCAGCAAACTCTTAACCACAATATACAGCATAAGAAGTAAGCAGGCTTTTATAATTTATATTATTCCAGGTCTTTTATGTAACCCAAGTTAAAAGCATTTGAGAACTTTATGGGGTCTCAGTGTTCTAATTAAAATCTATTCTTCCAGGGTCTTAATTATTCAACCAGGACATGAAACTACCTAGCAGTGCTCCCAGTGGTCAAGTACACTATCAAGCATCTAGACTGAAAAAAAAAACCCGAGTTCTTATTTAAGCAATTAGTTATTTGGAAGACATTTTTAATCACTGTGCACTTAGCTGGCACCTAAAGTGAATTTTCTAACTTGGTTAATCTATGGTAAACAATTCAACCATATATTTTTCTGAATGCCTACCACGTGCTAGGACTATAGACACAAAGGAAATGAAGTCAAGGATATATCTGTAAGGTTAGGCTGTAGAGATTTGTGAGCTCAAATAAGTCATAAAGAAGAGCTGAGCAGAAAACAGGGCACAAAGAAGCCAAGAATCTCTTGCCTATGAATAGAAGGATAGAAGTGGTGTCAACAAAAACCTCACTGGGGATATGATACTTTCATTGACAGGTTTTGCTTTTGCTCAGTTTTTTTTTGTTATTGTTGTTTGTTTTTTAAATAACAACTTATGTATCCCAGGATGGCCTCACAAACTCACTATGTAGTTGAGGCAGAAGCTGGCTTTGAACTATTGATCTTCCTACCTCTACCTCCTGAGTCCTGGAATTAAAGGCATGCACCACCAGGCCCTACTTTAATGAAGTTTTGAAAGGTGTGTCCAAGCAGATGGAAGGTGACAGAGTATGGACACAGGAAGGTTGGAGAAACAGCGAACCAAGATGTACAGTAATCCCATGGTGAGGCAATGGGGAGCCATGAAGCAAACTGGTTTTCAAACTTTATAGATAAAATGTTTAGACCCATTCCTGTCAACTGTAGCCAAAGGGTAGAAACAAGTTAAATGATTATCACCCGATGAATGAATAAACAAAAAGTGGAATATCCAAGCAATCAGAACTCATTCCTTTTTATGGTTCATGACACCTGCCATGACTCTAAAATACGCTGTGACAAAAGCCCAACACAAATGGTCAGCTATGACAGCTCTTCATTTATTTGAAAAGTTTAACATGGGAAAATCTACACCTAGAGGAAGTATATCAGTGGATGCCCTTGGGATGTGGGCAGGGCAGCTGGTGTGGTGACTGATCAATTCTGTGCTCTCTTAGAGGCGATGAACATATTCCGGAACTAGAGCGTGCTGATGGTGGTGATCATTGTACAACACTCTGAAGACAACATGTGACACTGAATTGTATGCTTCAAATGGTGGGTTTTATGTGACATGTATATAGTACAATAAGAGAAGAGGAAAATAACATTATAAAAATGGGTCAAATTGTGGTAACACAGGCACAGAAAGACAAAAATTGCATTGTTCTTTCACATACGCTGATCTTACCTTTTAGTGTTTGCATGTATGTAAATAGTGGGAGGTGAGAGTGCGTATGGGCTATGGAATTAGACAAGAAACCAGAGAGGTGTTGAGAAAAAGGGGGTGAGTAAAGGACCCATGACGGGAGAGCAGAAATGAGGCTGCATTGTGAGGAAGGCAAAGGGAAGTAAGGGGGTGAAGGGAAACAATGAAAACAATTTTTTTGTGAAAAATTTGATAATAAGACAAAAATCTTTTGTATGCTAATAAAAAACAAAAAGAAAAAAGGAGCTGAGAAATTGCTTAATGGTAAAGAGCATTTTCAGCTTAAACGGCAGGGCCTGGGAAGGCCAGAGACTGCTTGCATTTGAATCCCCTAGAGCTCACATAAAACTGTAGGCATGGTTGAGCATATCTATAAAAGCAATCCATCAGGGGAGGAGGGATGGATACCAGAAAAGTATGAAGCTGAGTGATAGAGAAGGGCACCTGTCATGGTTTGATCCAGGTGTCCCCCACAAAGAATTGAATGTGTTCTGAATGATCGATCCCCAGCTGATAGCAGTTTGGGTTTTATAATCTTGCTGGAGCTGTGTTGTTGGGGGCAGGCTAATAGGGTTATAAGCCAGCTTCCCCTTGCCAGTGTTTGGCACACCTTCCTGCCATTGTTGGCAGTGCTGTGGCGGAGGTGATGTCTACCCCTCTGCTCATGCCATCATTTCCCCTGCCATGATGGAGTCTCCCCTCGAGTCTGTAAGCCAAATAAACCCATTCCTCCACAAGCCGCTTTGCTTGGGTTCTTTCTGTGCAGCAACTAGAAAGCTGACTGCAACAGCACCTGAGGTCGTCCTTGGGCCTCCGAAAGCATGCAGATGTACATACACTAAGTGTGGTAGTTTGAATGGATATACACCAATAGATTCAAGAGTTTTCTTAAAGCCTGTAACTTGAAAGAAGTGTCACTGTGGGTGGATCTTAGGGTCTAGCCCTAAGGTGTTACTGGGGCGGTAGATCTGGAATTCCAGCCTAAATTATGAAAAGAGAGAAATCTGAGTTTGGTGGAGCTCCTTACTGTTTGCTTGTGTGTGTGGTGAGGGTGATGGGTTTCTCTCTCTGCTTGGACCTGTGAAAGGGGGCCAACCTCTTCTGACATTATGGAACTTCCCCTGGATCTGTAAGTTTCAAATAAATCCCTTCTTCCTCCCATAAACTGTGCCTAGTTTGGAGGTTCATCCCAGCAGCATAAGCTGTGTACCACACTATTCATAACACACCACACTACACATACTCTATACACACACACAGGAAAAACATAAATAAATAAAGTTTTAAACTAAAGAAAGAATACAAATTTTAAAATAAAACACATGGATTCAAAACAAAAATAAGCAAACAAAAAGTTTAACAATACAGAAAGTTACAATTATTCTTCACATGACCAATTCTCCACTCCCACTCTTCAAAAAAGGTATTATTTAGGTTATGTTTTAATATTGCTTCCAAGAAATATAGCATATGTATAAATATAAGTGTGTGGGTGGTGTAAGTCTATGGTTACATGATACACTCTTCATTTCCATTCAAGCTCATGGGGAACACTGGGTCTTTGAAATTTCTATCTAGCCATATATAAGCCTCTGAGAAATCACTTTAAATTGGAATTAACTTGTAATTGTTTTAGTTATCAAAGATTTTTCTAAAGCTACCAGTCAATAACTTAATAAACTGGGTTTGATACACGTGGGGTTTTAGTGTGGAGTTTGCTGAGGAAGGTTCGTTCTGTCAAAAAAAATTTTTTTCAAAGACAAATAATAGAGGAGAGGAAAAAAAGCACTGTGACCATAGCAACAGGTTCTACAGTTATACCAAAAAGAGATAAAAAGGAGACAGAGGAGGAAATGGATCCATTGTTAAAGAGGATTGCTTAAAGAGACAAAGGAAGTACCAATGGAGAAAGGTTCCAAGTAATATTGTTTAAGTAACTATTTCCTGGGAAGAAAACAGCATTTTACACACCAGCAGAGACCTCTACTTCAACACTCAAAAAGGTTTTGAAAAGCACATTAGTCAGAAGATAAAGTTAGTTTAACATCCTTTTCCATCAATTCATGTGATTAACTCAACTAAACAATGCTTTCCCTAAGGAAAAGGGTGAAGCTTTTTGGAAGGTAGGAAGTAAGGTCAAAGACCTGGAAGAAGGAAGCTCTTTTGAAAGGTGAGCACATATCTTGCTCAATCTTATGAAATTTCTCAGAAGAGATGAGTTGTGGTACTTTGACTGTATGTCCCCCATAGACTCAGATGTTTAAAGTTTGTTTGCAGTGCCAGGAGGCCCTGATGCTTCCATTCTCTTTCTCCCGGTCTGCTTTTCTCTCTCGCTCTCGCTCTCGCTCTCGCTCTCTCTCTCTCTCCTCTCTATTAAATAATTAAATAAATGTATATTTTAAAAAACCAGACACCTGGACAAGCCTTGCTCAAGGCTGAAGAAAGGCTGTGTCACAGTCCTGGCTTCATGGGGTTCACAGCTGTGGCCCAGATCAAGAGCAGCACCTTGACCATACTCCAAACCTCACCTGAGAATGAATGCTTGAATTCTGCAGGAACCCTTAAAGGATGCATGGAAAAGACAAAAAGGTCCCAAAATGGATAGCATTGTACTTTCCAATAACTGCAGTGGGTAGGACTCAAACTTGGTCTCTTTAATGTTGGAAAATGTTCTTAAAGTGACAGCATTAGTGCTGAATTAGGAAGATAAATGTTTTTCTAGTATAGTAATTACTGAAAGCACTTAACTACCAGGCAGACAGGGGTGTTGAATAGATGAAATAAAAATAGTCTAGAATTTTTTGGCCATTTTTAGTTGTTAAAATGACATTTATTCTTCTTATTCTCTCTCTGTTTCTTTTTTATTTATTTGCAAGTGAGAGAGACAGAGAGAATGGGTGTGCCAGAGCCTCTAGCCACTGCAAATGAATTCCAGATGCATGTGCCACTTTGTGCATCTGGCTTACATGTGCACTGGAGAATCAAACCTGGGTTGTTAGGTTCTGCAGGTGAGTGCCTTAACTACTGAGCCATCTCTCCAGCCCCCCCTTTGATTTTTTTTAAGGTAGGGTCTCACTCTAGTCCAGGCTATCCTGGAATTCACTATGTAGTCTCAGAGTGACATAGAACTCATGGCGATCCTCCTACTTCTGACTCCTGAATGTTGGGACTAAAGGTGTGTCTCACCACACCCAGATCTTCTTACTCTTTCAAGGTTTGATTAAAGTTATTTATTCTCTCCATGTAAAAATACACTTGGGGGGGTTAATGGAACCATTATGGGGGAAGGATGGAAGTAGGGATGGAAGAATGGAGAACAGATTAGTAGATAAATGTTTTTATTTTAAGGATTGAAAGAATTTGAGGCCCCCTTTAGATTCTACCTAAAGTAATATATTTAAAAACACTTAACCAATTCCTTTAAAGCACATGTACATAGTTTCTCAACCATACGTTCAGAATTATGACTTTCCTAAGTACTTTTCTCAATGCTGTGACAAAAGCAGCTTATTTATTTTTTTTAATATTTTATTTGTTCATTTTCAAGCAGAGAGATACAGAGAGAGAGAAAGACAGAGAGAGAGAGAGAGAGAGAGAGAGAGAGAGAGAAAGAGAAAGAGAGAGAATGCACCAGGGCCACCAC
The DNA here is from genome assembly GCA_004024765.1 of Zapus hudsonius. Classification (NCBI taxonomy): domain Eukaryota; kingdom Metazoa; phylum Chordata; class Mammalia; order Rodentia; family Dipodidae; genus Zapus; species Zapus hudsonius. The sequence goes on along the minus strand of PVHP010000289.1, from coordinate 111,832 downwards.
CTTGTGGGTCTGGCTTATGTGGGTCCTGGGGAATTGAACCCAGGGCCTTAACCACTGGAGGCAAGTGCTTTAACCGCTGAGCCATCTCTCCAGCCCAAGAAAGAGTTTATTTTGATTTGTAGCTTGAGGGCACAGTGCATCATGATGGGAGAAGCTTGTGGTAGGAGCCTGAGGTACCTGGTTATGTTGCATCTGCAGTCAGGAAGCAGAGGAAAATAAATGCTGACTCTCAGCTTGTTTCCTCCTTTTTCCCTTTTTATTCAGTCCAGAACACCAGCCTATGTGATGGTAACACCCACATTCAGAGTAGGTCTTCTCTCCTTAATTAAACATCCCTGGAAATGCCCTGAAAGACATGCCCAAAGGTACGATGACTCCTAGGTGATTCTAGATGACCATAAAGATTAACAGTCACAATTAGATGAGTCTAAGGTCACATTTTTGCATTGTGTGTGTGTGTGTGTGTGTGTGTGTGGTGTGTGTGTGTGTGTCTTTGAGTTGTGAGAAGGCTGTGGACTTGGGGATACATCCAAACTTTGTTTAAACTTAATAGGTTCTGGGAAGTATAAGAATATCTTTATCGACAAGAGCAGGAAATAACACTACAGGAAACTACCAAGAAAGAGGTAGCACATTTTCAATGGGGAAGACACCCGGAGATAATCAAAAGAACAGAAAAGATCTTGGCCATCACTGTAGAATAAAATGAATATTTTTGTCTGGAACACAAAAGTACAGAGACCAAGGAGGCAGGACTGAGAAAGTTAGTGACTGATGTTATGCTAGGGTCTTTCAATCCAATCCAGAGAAATAAGCGCAGAAGAGGAAATATATTTGGACTCAAATCCCAACTTAATTCTTCCTCGGTTGAGTCCCACTGGGAAAGCCACAGCATTCCTCTGAGCCTTAGCTTCTGTGCCCCTACTGTAGCCAATACAGAACTAATTTTGAAGTATAACTTTAAGTGAAGGAAAAGGGTAAGGCTTTACAATGAGTTTTAATGAAAAATGCCTATTTTACACTGTAGTTGCTCGTATTGTATTGTGGCATTCTCCACAGCATCTAGTTCTTTAGTATAGTAAGCATATAATACATAGCAAGTACTCAATAGCTATAGACTATGATTAAAAGTACAATATAATAAGTAGTAGAATTAAAGAAAGTAACCTTTGATTCCTATGTCTTGTCGAAAGACAAAAATCCTTAAAAGTAACATCATTTACAAAGCAGAATGGATTTAATCAACAGAACAGCTTCTGAACATCTATATTTTGTTCAAGAAAATTTGATGGAGACCTGATTAAATTGCACTCCATACTGTAATTACAAAAGAATGCACAGATTTTAGAAATATTCTTAGCAAAGACTAAGACATATTGCACTTGACTTGCTGCAACTTTTCAGAGAATTCATCCATTTAATAAGCACTTGCAGAACCCTTATACTATTTGTAAGATCCTGTGCTTGCTAGGATATATTAGTTATTTTCCACTTTTTTTCATATGTGAAATGAATAGGAACTTAGAATTCATGTGAATGATGTCACACAAATAAAGTGCATGTTCAGCAAATGTATGTACTCCATAAGAAACCAATGAAGCGACATGGAAAGGAGGGAGAGAGCACTAAGACAGAGAAGCGGGACAAAGATCTGAGATGGGATTTGAGTTGCTCCCTACAGAATGACTTGAGTGCAAGAAAAGCGAGCAGCTTAGAGTCAGCTTAGAGCTTCTGTCTTCAGCCCATTTTCTGCTGCTCATCCTGAACCCCTGCACACTGGGTAAGGTGCTAAAAATGAGATTCTTCTTGGGACTTGGCTAAATCCATAACATGCCACACAAGCACGAAGATCGAAGTTTGAATCCACTCTACCCATGTAAAAGCTGGGCACTATGGCATGCACTTGTGATCCCAGCATTGAGAGGCAGAGACAAGAGGATCCTGGGGTTGCTAGCTAGCTACTGTAGCCCAATCAGTGTGTTACATGCTCAGTGAGAAACTCTGACTCAAGGCTGAAAGTAACTGAGGAAGATACATGATGTTGGCTTTTGGCCTCCACATGTACATGCACCTGCATGTACACATGTGCCAACACACATATGAGCACACATACACATGTATAGTATGCATACATATATGCAAATAGAGAGAAAGGGAGGACTAGAGAGATGGCTCAGCAGTTAAAGGAGCTTGCTTTCAAGGCCTGATGGCCTGAGTTCAATTCCCCAGTACATAAAGCCAAACATACAAAGTATTCCCTCTCTCTCTCTCTCTCTCTCTCTCTCTCTCTCTCTCTCTCTCTCTCTCTCTCTCTCTCTCTCTCCCTGGAAGAAGGAAGGAAGGAAGGGGAGAGAGATGGGGGCAAGAAGAGAGACAAACCTGACTTATCTTTGGCTCATGCTTCTGAAGTCAGAGTTCTAAGGTAATATAAGCATCACATGGTCTGTCTCTCTCTGTCTCTGTCTCTGTCTCTGTCTCTCTCTTTCTCTAAAACATCCGTGTTCAATCATGGAGTGTCATCCTGAATCACATCCCAAGGGTCCGACTTCTAAACACCACAGTCAGACTAAGTGTCCTTCCCTTTAGAACCTCAGGAGGTTCTAGACTTAAACCTCATATGAAGCCTTGGGTATGGAGACTGAAATTCACTAAATAAATGGAACAGATGCCATTTGAATTGACATTGTCTGACTTTAGAAGTCATGTTCCCAATCTCTAAAAAATTTATTTGAAATATATGAAAAATTGTAGGAGAAAAGGAAAATGGGAAATTGATTTCAGTTGGGAAGTTTTAGCCAAGAAACTTTGGGAAAACTAAAGCTGAGACCTAAGAGAAGAGCAAGTCTTCAATTTGAGAATAAATTGGTAGAAAGAAAAATCGATTATTAAAACAAGGGCTACTCCAAGATGAGGGCTAGGAGTCAATGATGCATAGGGTTCTGAGAAACAATGAGAAATTTGTCTAAGGCATCCCTCAATTCATGGTGTGGGCCAATCATGGTAATCCCATTCCATTTGACAGAGCGATAAAGTTGGAAGAGGATTAGAAAACAGGTTGGGTCCAAGCAATTCCATGTCTAGAATATCTTCCAAAGATATTAGACCTTAGAGTCAACGGTGAGCTACAGATGGCTGCAAAACAAGTAACCATGCTCCAAGAAAATAAAATATATTAGGAAAGTGAGATAAAACAGAAGAACACAGAAATAGGGATATTATATTAGCCATGAAACAATGAAGAACTAAGCAGAGACAATGGCAGTGTTATTGGAAATGAGCATACACAGAGATCCTGAGGAGGATCGGTTAGACATAACTGTTGATATGGATGTCAGGAAAGACACTGATATTTTGAGCCGATAAGTCAATGGCAGGGAGGAGATGGCAGCTATCACTTCTTTGAAAAATACTGTAATAGGGCTGCCCTTTCTGGAAGGTGTTCTCAGCAGAATTAGTTTCGCCTCCCTTCCCTGACTCTATCATCCTCTCCTTTTGCCCTGTGTTCTCAGAAGCTAAGAGGAGAGGCCTCACCTGAACAGCTGAATGTGAGCTAGTTAGAAGCAGGATTACTTTTAGACTTCCCTTCTTAATCTTTTCGCATCCCCTTCCTGTTGCCTGCTATTCTAAACGTTCTAAAGGCAAGGCCTCACCTAGACAGTTGAGGCTTTACTTATTGAATGTTTCTTTAGCACTAAAGACATCCAGTGAACTCTGAATGCCCCAACTTTCTTTAGTTCTTGGTTCTTCAGTTCTCTGAAAAAGTACATTTACTGAGTCATCCCCTAATACAAAGAACTGTGTCTGTCTGTCTGTCTAGAAGAAAGATGTGGGAGATGACCTAAGGAAGTGAAGTCACTCAAGATGTTTTAGACACACACCCTAGGTGACAAGACCCTCCCCACTCAAGCTATAGCTTTCTGTACCTCCTCTCTCTCCGTGAAAGTCCTTAGGGCCCCTGAGCCAGGAAGATGGAGATTTGAGGAACTCCCCTATAGTTTCTTCAGACAGACTTTTTACCAATACTTGTCTCTCCAGACAGCCTGGACCTTTGATGCTGGTAACACAATACCATGAAAAGCAGCAGAGTAAGTAGTAGGTATAGTTGGGCTGCAATGAACAAATTACACAATAACAGATTTAGAAACAAAGGCATTTCACTGTCTCACAAAACAAGTTTACATTAGGCAGTTTCTGGGATAAACTGGTGAAAGATGGCAGAAACTTCTGTGTATGTCTATAGAGGAATTTCTAGAGAAGATTATCAAAGGAGTAGACACACCCTGCATGTGGGTGAAACCATCCCTGGTGGTCTGGAAGGAACAATGGTAGAAGGAGGAAGCCTACCAGGGCAGGTATGCTCTCTCTCTCTGTCTCTCTCTCTCTCTCCTCTCTCTCTTTCTCTCTCTCTCTCTTTCTCCTCTCTACTGTCATGAGGTGAAGTCTCCTCTATCACTTTCTCCTGCCATCCTGATCTGCCTCATCACAGGCCCAATGGCAATGACACTGTCTGACTATAGAGTGATGCCTCCAAAACTGTGAGCCAAAATCAATCTGTCTTTTAAATTGGTTTTCTTGAGGTACATTATCACAATGCTAAAAAAGTCTAGGATACTCATAGCACCTATGGTGGCAACAGCAAAGAAAGGAAGGGCCTCTCTTTCCACATCCTGGAACCTTCTGAGATTTCCTGTGTACCAGAATGCCATCGCTGACCATCTTTAGTCACCAATGAAGCAGAGAATAGAATGACCATGACTGGCTTTTCCATGGTGTATACATGGAGTCAAGTATATCCTGATCAAATTCAGGATATTTTGATTAAAAAAATAATCTTGACTCTTGAGTGGGGAACCCACCATGTGTGCTATGAACATTCTGGAGGAAGAAATTAGCTTGCAAGAAAACAGGAACTCATAGGATCATCCTGTGAATTCTTGGGCATGAAAACAGCACTTTACAAAAACTACCTCAGAAGGGGTGGCTTAATCCAACTTTCCTCTTTAGCACCAAGAAGATATTTTGAGTTGGTGATCTTGGCAGGATAGTGGCTCCTCACCCTCTCAGGAAGGACTTGGTGAGCTTGGCAGGAGAGTGGCTCTTCACCCTTTTGGGCAGGAGTGAAGGATGACTCAGAACCACTAGGATTTGTGATTCAGACTGAGAACTTCTGGCAAAACACACTGGCTAGGCAATCTCAAGTGAAATAGAAGTTTCTTATCCTAATAGTCTTGGGAATTGAAGATCTCAGAGCTCTTGCCAGTGCCAGGAAACTCTTTTCTGCACATTGACATCCCATCTTTTCTTCAATGTCCAGATCAACAACTATTTCCAGGACAGCTGGTGCCCTACTCTACTGAGCACACACATGTGCACATACACACCTGAGAGGTGTTAATCACATACAGTTATACACACCACTCTGGGCTCCAGGCTTCGAATCCTACATATGCAAGCTGGCATCCAATCCAGTTGCTCGGTCTAAATGGTTGTGATTCTATTCCTTTTTACCTCTATCGCTGATGATATCAGCTAACAATAACCACGCCGGGTCTGTACATATTTTACACCTATTAAATCATTTACTCTTTCCCACAACAGGAGGTGACTATAGTAATTATTTTGTAAATAAGACTTAGAAATGCTTAATTGAAATGCTTAATAAGTTGATCAACTTTAAATAGGTAGAGAATAATAAAAGTAGTCTTAGGAATTCATGGCTGAGGTGACATATTGCATGGTTTCTGTTGTATGAAATACATTTCACCTAAACTTCTGCTTTAGCTTTTAACCTGACTTCCTAGTCTAAGCCTTTCAATGCCATCTTTGTCTTAAAACTAGAATGGCCATTGCAAAAATAAAATGTGATCATGGTACATCCTTCTCTAACTCCACCCGTGATCTCACCCGATTCTGTCATGAGGTGAAGTCTCCTCTGTCACTTTCTCCTGAACCCTGATCTGCCTCATCACAGGCCCAGTGGCAATGAAGCTGCCTGACTGTGGAGTGATGCCTCCAAAACTGTGAGCCAAAATCAATCTGTCTTTTAAGTTGGTTTTCTCAGGGTACATTGTCACATTTCTGTCTTGTCTTGGGTCATTTTTCTCAACTTTTGGTTTCTAACCAACCACATTGGCCCATCTTTTCCTACATGAGGACCTTTTCCTATTTTATCTAGCTAGGTTCTTTTCTTCAATCCTATCCATCTTATGGACTTTTACTCACCCTTTGAGTCAATATTCAAATATCATTTCAGTGGGAGAAAATCTTCCCTCCACACCCAGACCAGTTCAAGTTCTGAAATCTCATGGCAGAGTATGTTAATGTATCACTAGGTTATCAACTTCACCAAGGCAGAGTTCTTGCACTTCCTTCATGAGTTTATCTCCAGTGCTGAGACCAGCTTGCTGTGGAAAAAATGATGTGGCCTCCCTCCCCACCCCCAATTTCATTTACCGGAAGCCAAAGATCCAACATCAGCTTGTTTTTCAATGAGGTCAATGTTAGACCTTGGCAAAAGTCAGTCAAGCCCCTTGGGTGAAAGAGGCTAGTCAAGGTATCAAGCCTAAAAGGGGAGGCTAATGAGGAATTGGTCCCATAGCTTTTAAAAAACTAATAAAAAGGTTGTCATTCCTATCAAAAGAAAACATTTCCAGGAGAATCAAGGATCTGTTATGGATAAAATATATAGTCAAAAGTTTGGGTATAGTAGTTAAGCTGAAGAAGTACAGGTGTTTTCTGGGACAAGGAATGTTCTTTCCTTGCCTTTCCAACAATGGTTACACTGAGCCTCTGGACAGTGTAGCAAGTATAAAGTCATACTTTCCAAATCAGGACCAAACAATGTTATAAGCTTCCATGCTCTTCTCACAAGACTCAAGTCATCATCCATCAGGGAGCCAATAGCAAGAATGCCATTCTTGTCAATGTGTGATCCCATATTCTTCAAGGGGCACTCATCCTGTTGAATCACAATGTCCTCATCCATTGCCTTGTGTGGATTGGAGTTAAGGTCAAACTCTGATGGGATGGGATATCAAGATATGAAGTAAGACATGGGCCCAAGTTTTGTAAAGAGTGCAACTTATTGACTTGAGTGACCGACAGCATCCATGACCTCCCTTGGAAGGGTTAGCTAATGATGGCCTTGTACTTGACCGGATAAAGAACAAACCTCACCTTGACTGGATCATCCCAGCACGAAAACTGTAAATGGTGGTGACAGCAATTACAAAACCATAATTTGGCCTTTAGTTCTTATCTCAAAAGCTAGATGTAGCACCACCATCTCTAGATACAGAACTTCTCTAATCAGTTTCTTTGTCAGGAAGAGGGAACAGTAACACTGTGAAGATTAATAAATACCAACAATGGAAGGCTATGTCCCTATGTAAGGATGCAGCAGTCTTGGGGTTATTGGAGCCTCTGCATTTAGTGAGTTCAGTCTGTTTTATCACCTTGGAAACACCTTGGAGACTATATTTTAAAAAGCCACATGCTGCTTAAATGTAAAAAAGCTAACTCTAAATTCAAAATGCCCAATACCAAAATATTGGCTAAAGGAGTTCCCACCTCCTTTAATTTACCCAATTTCCTATAACATGTATTTTAAATTTTAATGGTATTTGTTATCATTCTCTGAGCCTAAGTAATACATCACAGGGGAGGAGGTCTAGATGGGAGAAAACATGTATTCATCACCATTCTCTGAGCTTAAGCAATGTGGCATGGTGATGTGGTCTAGAAGGGAGAAAGCCACAGGAAGGTCTCCCTTCCTGTGAGATGCTGCCCAGACCTGGGCATGAAATGAAGAAGAGAGCTGCAATCATTTCCCACAGTGAAATTTCCAGAAATCCACATAATATAATCCATTTACTACCTTGCCTCAGTCATCTGAGATGCTTGCAAAAATCTCACTTTCCAGGGTCCACCCCTGGCCTATACATTCAGAGGCTGGTGCCTAGGAATCAGCATTCTCATGAGGATCCCTACCTGCTCTTGGTTCATTCCAACTTGTGCCCCAAAGCAGCCTTAAGAGCTCTGTTAAAATTAGAATACTATGGAGGCTCCATATATTCATTTATTTCAAAGTAATATTAGTTTTCTTATACCTTAAAATGTTTAAATAATAGATAAATAAAAAGCAATTAATCCTAGCCATCCTAAAAGTGAGGCATTCCCTACTTCAACATGAGGGAAGTCAAATCTTGAAGTACATATAACATGCTTTCCATGAACAAAGCAAGGAATTAACTGCCTTGTATCTAGAAGGGGAGTGATAGCCAGCAGTCCACTGATGAGGGAGCACCTTCTGTAACCCTAAGCCCCTCAGCTAGCTCACCTCTGTGGTCAGTTCTAGGTTATTCTGTCTTGTGCAGAAATGGAACATTCCCTAAATTGATAATCTCAGCATGCTCTTTCCTGGGGAATATAGGCTTCCTGACTCAATCACTCATTGCACATTCAAAACACTCTTTTTCTTCTCCTGTACAACCTCTAGAAAGATTATTTTTTTCAGATACTCATTTCCACAATTAGAGCCAGTCCCCAAACCCACTGTCTTAATGACACCACCAATTACAAATCTGGCTGGGGGCAAATGAAAAAGAAAGCTAAGCATTGGAAAGTTCCTTGTGATTAGATTAACACTTCCAGTCTGTCACAAGTCTCCCAGTGTATGTATGTGGCTTTCTTGGACAAGTCTCAGACAGGAGTTCCCTGAAATGGAAGGCTATGTCCCTATGCAAGGATGCAGCAGTCTTGGGGGTTATTGGAGCCTCTGCATTTAGTGAGCTCAGTCTGTTTTATCACCTTGGCAACACAACATCAGGTTCTCCAAATATACAGAGAAAAATTTAAGCACCTTAGAAGAATACAGGGTTTGGTTACCCCAAAATTTGTCACAATTCAATCCTGCCAGTGACTAAGTAGCCTCTTTAGTCAAGAACACTGTCTTCAACCTGGCAAATCACAAACTGTGTACTTTTACTAACCAAACTGATAGTGGGAAGGAGCTCAAAAATATTCCATTCCTGTATCTGTTTTTCTTCTAGAAATGGAATGACTTTGCTTATCAAACTGGCCAGGCAATGCTAATATACTCACCATCTGTGTGAACAGAGCAGGTAAATACAAGCCATCATATGTCACTTGTAGAAATCCTGATGAGGGGGGATAAAATATACACTCACAGAAGATATTTTTGAACCTTAAAATGGAACTGCTTGCTTTGATTCAAATGGCTGTGTGTGTATGTGTGTGTGTGTGTGTGTGTGTGTGTGTGAGAGAGAGAGAAACAGAGAGAGAGAGAGAGAGAGAGAGAGAGAAACAGAGAGAGACACAGAGACACACAGAGAGAGAGAATATGAATTTTTCCAGGACTGTCCTTTCTAGTATTTCATCTGCTGTAGCCCGTATCATTAATGCACACGTGTTGAATGATCTGGTGAATGAAATTGGTTCTTTGCTTATACCATGTACTGAACATGGAAAACAATACCCATGGAACATCTCTTACTCTGTTCTTTCAAAATAAATTCTACCAAATTTGATGGGGTATCTACCCTGTGTCAGACATTAAGCCACGTATGAGGAACTGTGCCCATGTGTTATCTGTCACCCATCTTCTTAAGATGGGGAGAGAGGCCCTAGCTCCTCACCTTCCAAGGCAGCCTGGACGGTTGTCACACCTGTAGTGGCGGGAGCAGCCCACTCCTCCCGCCTCCGGGACCTCATTACTCTCTAGCCAGCCCAGGAACCTAGTGACAGGACTATATCTTAGCATTTCCTAGGAGCCATAAACTCAAGTTCAACTCCGGAGCCCGCCCAGGCTCTGGCTGCGCACGGAGCGAGCCCGGAGCCCACAACGCCTGGCGCGAGGTTCCCTCCACCTGTCGGCCCGCTGGGTCCCGCGCCCACTCACTCTGCCGCTGTCGCTCACGCCAAGGAGGTGATCCCGAAGCACCTCCATGGGGCAGGTCCAGGTGGAGTGGACGAAAGTCCCTCGGAAGATGTGCGCCAGGGGCGGCGTCCGGGCCGCACACATGGTAGCGTCGGAGCGGAGCGCGGGGTCCGCGGGTCGGGCAGGGCGCACGGGGCGCAGCGCAGCGCGGGGTGTCCGCGGGTCGGGCAGGGCGCACGGGGCGCAGCGCGGTGTCCCCGGCTGCGGGCAGCTGCGGAGCGGCTCCGGCTCGGGCCTCGTCCTGCCCCAGCTTCCCCCAGCTATCACCTGCCCCCTGCAGGCCGCGCCCAGGGGCTGGCTCCCTGCCTCCTCGATGCCAATAGGATTTTTCTCCCCGCGAGTTGGCTCCGCACTCCTGTGGGGTGTGGTTTCTCTCCCCACCCCTACAATTAGTTGTGGTTAACTCTTTGAGTTATCAAAACCAACCTCCTCTACCGTTCTCTCACTTGCACACCTGGACTTCTGCCTGTCTGTCTTCTCTGGGCTTTACACGCAAAGGTTTTGAGTTTGCATGAATGAGTTTCAGGGACAGGAGAAAGGGCGGCTGGGTCAGCTAATTCTCTAGCCAGTTTCCTTTTCGGTTTCTGGAGGCTTCAGAATATGCCTTCGTTCCCTCCTGAGGTTCTGGAAGCATGTGTCGCAGAACCTTACAGGGGCCTGCCACCAGAAATTAATCTAGACGTCGAAAGAAGTCCCTCACTTTATGTGGAGGTTATGTCCGTGCACAAACAATCCCAAGGTCAACTTTTCTCGTGTCTAAAGTAAACGACTCTGATTGATTCAGTTGTACGGAGGGGGAAGGGGGTTAAAGCTCTCAAGTTCAACATCTGGACAGGCAGCGCTCCTGAGTGCTGGCGTCAAGAGATCATGGTCAAGGCACGTGAGCCTGGGGTCCTCCAGTCCACTTCTGTGAAAACAGTGCTTGGATTCCCGGGCTGCCTTCCCTCCCTGACAAGAGCCTGGGTCGGGGTCTTCTGACCAGTCACTCCAGGCAGGAACACCTGGCTGCCCTCAAGTGCCTCCGACCTCTTGTTTGTGCTGATCCTGTGACTAGCTGGGGCTGCTCTTCTCATCATGGCTTTGTCTGATGGCAGCTTTGCGAGTAGGAATGTCCCTGACCAATAGCTAGCTTGCCCCTCCTGTTTCCATTCTATTTTCCTGCCACTATAATGATCAAATCCATCATTATTAATTCCATTTTTTAAATTTATTCCCATCTCTACCTCCCATACACAAATGCAGTAACAGAAGTGCTATAAAAGCAAAGGGACTGTCTTATGCCTGGAACAGTGACTGGTGTTCTGTACATGTTTACTAAATGCACAAGCTTGTTTTTCTCTTTTTTTCCTGTGAGCAAAGCAATGATGAAGATAAGTATCTATTTTGATGCCTGGATGGTGAGGGTTTCATTGCTGTGTGAGCAGGCTTTCTCTGAGCTGGAAACTTTAATGATGCTGAGCTGGTTTGTATGTAAATGACTTGTTCTGTCCGATCTCAGGCCCTTCAAGCCCTTCTTCCATACCAAGGTCTAGTGACCAACTTATCATTTCCAGGGAAGTTTCATGATTTCAGTTTCTAAAGCCTTAAGACTCCAAAAAAGCCTGTTTCGGGCACACAGAGATGACATCATCCTGTCAAGGATGTAGAGCTCAGAATCTTTGAGGCCAAGTGGTTATGCTTGCCTCTTCGAAAGTCAGTCACATCTCCCTGTTTCTTTCTCTTGGTTCTTCAAGCCATATTCCTTCCTTGTGTCCCAACAGCCAGTGCACTGGAAACCTTTCCTTGACATAGACCCATCAGCCTCACTACCAACCAAAGTTTCCTTGACTCAAACTTGTATACATACAATTAAATAGCTCCAACAGACACATTGGTTTCCTAAAATAGATACAGCTGATCAAGTGTTGGTCAGTTCCAGCTCTTGAAAGTAGTTTCATGAATTGGGATTCTGTAGTACTTACTGGGACTAGGCACAGTGGTACCTGCCTGTAATCACAGCTACTCAGGAGGCTGTGATAAGAAGATTCCTTGAGCTCATAAGCTCAAAACTGTCCAGAAAACATAGCAAGACCTGCCTCAAGGGAAGAGGATGGGGCAGGTGAGAAAAATACAATGTATTATGCAGTCATTAAAACAATAAGTAAATGGTAGCGTACAATGTAAAATTTCTAAAGTACTATTGATTCTGTTTCTAGTCTTAAAAGGTGTAAGCATATTAAATTGAAATAATAATGTAATTGTTCACATTGAAAAGGTGCATCAAAACGATGGAAGTGGTTCTTCTGACAGAAGTGGAAATGATGGAGAGCTTTGTTTTGATGTTCATTATCATCGCTAGTGTGTGATTTATCAAATGAGCAATCATTAAGTTGTTCTAAGTAAAGTTGGTCTCAAATGGGATGACAAGGCAATGGCACCCTACCATAATGTGCCTAGTGTTCACTACTTTGAACAATAGATAGTTCCATTCTATTCTCAATCCAGTTGCTGGAATCTGGGCTCGGGATCCAGAGACCCAGGTGAGGACAGCTCAGAAGTCTTTAATTCCCCACTCCTCAAGGGTTCTTCAACCTGACTTATCTGATCCTCTTTTTCCCTGGGAAAAAGTTCTCCAGAATACAGAGACTTGGAGATTTTCCACCAACCTTCAAAATATACACCACACATCTTCAGTGCCTGAGCCCCACATGTCACTTCCTGCCAAAGAAAGACCTCCTTGTTGGCAAAGAACATTTCTGAGATAGCCATGGTGGCTTCATGAGACTCATGTCCTTTCACTTCCCAGTAGGGCATGGATGTGCTTAGCTTGTGTTCTTTCCTCTGCCTGGGGCACCTTTGACCAGGAGCCACTTAACTCCTGTTGTAACTCTCAAGCTGTAGCTGGATTGTCCACACACACCACACCCTCTTCCTGGAAATCTCTGTCTTTGTGCCTCTGCTCTTTCCTGTGCTGTGCTCATTTTTGGAGACCTGAGATGGCGTACTCATTTCTTTACTCATGGAAAACTGTTCTCCAAAGTACTGTATCTCTCTCCTTCCCTCCCCCTCCTCCTTTACATTATTTCTTCCTTCCCATTTATTTCCTGTAATTGGTGCCTGGTCATTATGAAGTGATTAGAAGATTTGTTTGGTGAATGTTGAATTCACAAAGATGGCTCAGTTATCCATATTTAGTGAGTGAACAGTAACAGGCTACATAATGTGCACATTAACAGTGAGCAGTTCACTGGGAATAAAACGTAAGACCTTGGTGTCACTCTCCAATGCTTTATAATGAAAACTTTCAAACACACACACACACACACACACACACACACACACACAGAGAGAGAGAGAGAGAGAGAGAGAGAGAGCTGAAATGCTTCTTTTCTCAAGTACACAACTGTCCCCTATTCAGATCAAAGCAGTGGTTCCTAAACTCCCCACCCACTGGTAGGTGCCAGTATATTCTAAACCCTTACATGACTGAGCAAAAGGACTGGACTGTAGCATGAACAGTTTTGCCATTTGGATCATCTGATCAATGTTCTTGTACCTGCAGCGCACCACAGCCTCCTTCTCCACTCCACTCAGAACCTGGCTGATTAAAAAGACTGTCTTCTGCTTTCTCATGGTGAGTCTCATAAGGACCCTATGAAGATGGAAGAGGATATATTTTTCACATTTCACAGATTAGGAAACAAAGGTTGCCTATCCAGTTAGTAGAGGATGAACGAATCTTGACTCCTCTGGTCCTCCCACACTGTCTCTCATAGAGAAAGAGAAATTGTACATCTGGTTGTGTAGGCATTTCCTTGGTCACACTGCCTCGTAGCCTGCGGTTGTCTACAATTTCACATTGCACATGGTTTCCAACAGTTGCTGGTGACACACAGCTACCTAACTTGAAGGGAAACCAAATGAGAAGAGTGAATCTTGAGGCGAATATCAAAGCAACGAGTATAGGGCAGTAGAAGGATCTAGAAAGAAGAATTCATGTTCTCATGAAGCAAAGATTGTGAAGGACAAGCAGGGTAAGTGAAAGCTGCTTTTCCTCTCCCTTCTAGAAGTTGTCATTGCATGGGTGAAATAAATTCGCACCTATTTTATTTATTCTTTTAGTGTAGCTAAATCTATCAGTTTCCATGGTGCCCCGTGTTCACCATGGAAACTCTGACAAGCTCGTTATGCTTTAAGGGGGGAAAAAGATACACCAAAAAAAAAAAAAAAATCTGAGACAGGATAAATGCATTTCTTTTAAAACCGTGTTTTTTTCTGAGTGGGAACAGTGATGGGTAGCTAATCAGAATGATCTTGACTTTCCAGTTTTGAAGTGAAAACACAGGTTTGCCTATCTATCATAAAAGAACATTTGCCCCTTCCCAAATTATTGTATCTGTATAGCAATAGGTAGCACTTATATGTTTACTGGCAATAAGGAGCTGTCTCAATTTTCACTATTTTTAAACATATTTATTGTCAATAATTAGATACATTGTATGAGCAAGTCTTGTGATGCCCCCCCATTTCCCTCCTCCCTGTCCCCAAACCACTGGGGGCCCTCCTCAGTGGGCTTGGACCAGGCCATGGGATGGGGGTTATGGATTGTAGGAGAGGAAGTGAGTTTTTTTCATTTGTGTGTTGTTGCTGAGGGGGACAATGACTCTGGATATTCTCCCTGACCATGGCTCTTACAATCTTTCCACCCCCTCTTCCACTCTCCTGTTGGCTACGCCCATTAGAATCTTGCCAAATCAATAATGGTTGTCTCATTTCACCTATACTGGTCTCACTCTCCATTGGAGATTCCATTTGTATTTTTCAGAAGGCAACAAGAACCATGGGCAATTCTTATTATTATGATACTTATAATGCTAATCCCTAAATATAATTTTCACCCATGAGTTCTTTACTTCAATAATCATAGCTAAGCACTGTGGTTATTACTATGTGCACCAAGTATTGTCTTGTCCGTATGGAACTGCTTCTGACCTTCCTTCCCTCTGCTGTCTCTACAAGGAAAGTTCATAGCTTTCATAGTGTTACTATAACACTTATCTGTCATGATTGGTGAGTGGCGTATTATCAGAAGTACTACATATCAATTTATAAATGACATGATCAGAGCAGGCACTCTGACTGAGTTGATAAAGAAGATGTGTATTTTTTTTTTACTTTCTTTGTTTTTAAGTCTGTTTTTTAGGTTGGTAAGAATAAAGTTGTTACGTTATTACTTTTGGCAAACTGATATGTTCTCATTTTTTAGAGTTGATAAAAAAACAACAACCTGATATCTCACTGCCCAGATAGGCTATCACCACTTATGCCTTTGTGGGGGTGTTTTGTTTTGTTTTTGTTATCATCTCACTCTAGCCCAGGCTGACCTTGAACTCATGGTGATCTTCCTACCTCAGCCTCCCAAGTGCTGGGATTAAAAGTGTAAGCCACCATACCTGGACTTTATAGCTTTCCTTGAGAATATGAGATATAGAAAAGGTCAAACAACACATCCAAAAAGTTCACAAAAGTGAAAAGTAAGCTAAAAACAAAAGCTTGATCCTTCACAGGGATCCAGTAAACATTAGATAAATTAATGCTCTTTAGTGTACAGTAAAACACCAATTTAGAATATCTCTTTTTCCCCCTGAAATATGACAATTGCCATATTGTGCATACAATACTACAATCTGCTGTGAAGCTAGGATCATGCCATTGGGACACGAAGTAATACAGACTATGAGTTGAAAGTGGCAGAAAACCAATGCACACTCCTTGGGCCAGAAGGGAGTGGGAATATCCTGTCTCAGACAGCAAAACATCCACAGCCACAGTATGTTCTGACAGCTCAGTTTCCCTCAGTTTCACTCCGTGTCTGAAGCACTAGACATCTATGCTGGCTGTACCGATCTCCCTTCTTCTCTATCCCTGTCCCCTCCTTTCCCCTCTTTCCTCTTGCCCATCCATCTCCTTCTATCTCTCCTCCACAGACTCCATTCTCTGGCACGATTCTCCTCATGGTTTCAAGATGGCACCCTCAGGTCTGAACTTTATACTCTGTCACAGTCAAATGAAAGAAAAATGAAGCAACTAAGATTTGGGAACTTTTCAGAAGTTCCATGTAAAAACAGCATCACCCTATTTGTCCCAGATGGGCTGCTTGCTCCATCTTTGTCACCAGGTCCATGAGAACTATGATAATTTCACCTGACTTACATGCTTCACCAGTCAGTCCAGAAGTTCCAGGAAGGGGTGTTCTCCTGGACAAATGAGGATGCAGTGTTCTGAAGAAGATGAATGGATACTGGGTAGCAAAAGCAAGCTACAGATTTCTTTGCTCATAGTTGTTAACTTACTGGACATATTCAGAAATATAATGAGCATGATATCAATAAAATATGATTGAACACTTTATATATACAAAATAATTGTATTGTAAAATGTTTTTTTCTCCTCAATAAATCTTAATTTGAGTCTACTAAGTACAAAATAAATTGCTATGTCTTATGTCAGAACTTAAGTCAGAAAAATATGTGTGAAGGAGTCTTCATCCTCATACTAAGAACTGCAAAAGAAAACATCAAAAATATAGGATAAAGTCTGAATTTTTTAATGTTTATGTTTCTCTACTTTAGATTTCAAACATACATGGATTTGGGCCAGAGATTTGGTCACTATGACTTAAAAGAAGACACTTAACATTTTTATAAATATTTTATTTATTTATTTATTTATTTGCAAGGAGAGAGAGAATGGACATGCCAGGGCCTCCAGCCACTGCAAATGAACTCCAGATGCATGTGCCTGTTTGTGCATCTGGCTTTATGTGGGGACTGGGGAATCGAACCAGGTTCCTTAGGATTTTCAGACAAGTGCCTTAACTGCTGAGTCATCCCTCCAGCCCATACCTACCATGTTTATGGCACAGGAATTTTTCTTTCCTTTTGCCATGTGCTCCCTTTTGGTTAATTACAGTCATGTCCAGATATGGAAAATTTACTGCTATCATTTTCCTAGAGAAATGTTTGTTTAGTGTCTAGAACGTACAACATTAAAATGTCTATTTGTCCATGTCAGTTAGCATTAATCTTTATAATCTCCACTGCTCCCTCATGCCATCCTGAAATTGAATATAAATGCAGTAAATTTGCATTTGACTCATCAACTATACCAGATTCCTCATTGAGATGAGCTGCATGAAAACCCCTGCAGTGATCATTCCTGGTCAGTAGATTGTTACTGTCAGCCATAAGGTACAGTGCCATAAAGAAAGATAGCAGGCCCTGTGTAGTCCATATTTGCAGATATTCTTCGATGTGTTTTAGATATTCTTAGCATCAGGGGCTCAGGCTAAGAAAAGGAGATGTCATGAAATTCGTGAAAAGATTTAATGATATTGTTTTATTTTGCAACGCAATAAAAACTTAATTATGTAAATTATCCTCTAATAATTATCTAAATACTGTCAGTGTTGTGGTCTGAATGTAAAATGCACCCCTGTGTCATGGGATCATGTGTTTGAATACTTGGTGCCACCAGGAAGGTTGTGGAACCTTTGGAAGGTAGAGGAAGCGGGTCACTGGAGAGGGTCCTTGAGGTTTTGTAACCCAGAACTGCTTTCTGTTCACCTTTTGCTTCATAGCTCTCCCTCCCTAGTGCTGGGATTAAAGGTGTGTTCTGACTGCAAACAAAATGTACCCAGCTTTGCTCCTGCTCAGGCCTGTCATGGTTTCCCTCCCATAATGGACTTTACCTTCTGGAACCATAAGCGGAATAAACTTTCCTTCCCTAAATTCATTTACAGCAAGTTGCTGAATGCCATGCTTCTCAATATCATTCAGTTGTTTACCTTTTCATGGATTTCTTCAGCAAACACTTGTTGACCGCCTTCTGTATTCACAGCATTCTGCTAGGCATTGGGAATCCACAAAAGCATGGTTCTCACCCTTCAAAAGCTCCCGATTGGTGAAAATAGACAGTAGCCTGGAGCTGTGTAAAAGTCACCCCTTCCCCCTTGGCCCTGCACCTCTGTCTATCACAATAGTGCTCCGTCTCTTTCTTTTGGGGCCACAATGTCTAATGCAGTGCCTGGCATGCCGTCGCTCCTGGAGAGATGGTTTTTTTTTTTTTTTAATGCACTAAGAATAATGGTGAGATATAATGCATGCAATATAAATATTTCAGAAATTCCTTATTGATTTCTCAAAAGAGTAGCTGCATAGAGAAAGATAGCTCTGGGGCAGTGACTCCAAGGAAGAGTGGTTTTGTTCCCTAAAGGACATTTTCTGATGCCTGAGGATATTTTTCATTGTCACAGCTGTGGGTTTTGACTAGTATCTGATGGGTCCAGGAATGTTGCTAAGCATTCTGTGAGGTAAGACAGCCCTCCACAAAGAGTTGTCCATCGTGTTGATACTGAGAAACCTTTGTCAGGGAGATGGTCCTCAGCTATAGGCTCCTAAATAAATGTTCAATAATCTTTGAGTTACAAAAAGTATCAATCACGATCTTTCTGTATATTATGGAGTTGAAAGGGAAAATAAAGTTACAAAAGATTTTAAGCTTGACTCCAACCCCCAACCAATGGAATTCTTCCATTTCTATTCATAAAGGATCATCCACGTTCGCTTTGCCAGAGCAAAGAACTTGGTTCTTTGACTGATGGCCATTTCTTCTGTAAGTTTTCTTTGCATAGTGAGCTAAAAGTTGCATGTCAAAATGTCACCTAATTTGTACTAGTTTGACCTGGAGCAGGAAAAGATCAATTACTACTTTCTTCCACATGTCAGTCCACCCGGTTGAAAATGGTGGTGGTTGCCTGATGTCATTCTGCCTCTTCCTTTTCTTTTTGTTCCCCATCAGATACATTACCCCGTTAAAAAGCACAGAGGATATGAGAAAACAGTGGATGTGAATGACTTGTATAATATGAGGTGAATTTGGGTGGCTCAGGATGTTATGGTTTGGATAGGAATTGTCTCTGCAAAAGGCTATGTGTTGAAAGATCGGTCCCCAGGTAGTAGGGCTATTTAGATGTGACTGAATCATGAGGGCAATTAATGAGGGAGATTAATCCACTGAATAACTGAATTGGAGGTGGGACTAGTTGATTTATTCTTCCTCTTCTTCCTCCTCTTCCTCCTGTCTCTCTCGTATCCATATATGTGGTGTGTGTGTGTGTGTATTTACTCTCGCATTGTTTTCTAAAGGATTTGCGCACACTCACAATATCCCAACACCCAAGTGCTTTCCTAGAGCAGAGTATATCTTATGGAGAATCTTCAGAACTACAAATGTAGTTCTCACAATCAGCCAAGGAGATAGGCAGGGCAGGCGTGGTCCCTCACATATCATCAATGAGGGAAGTGGACCTTTGACAAGAAGTTCAGGGTGTTTTCAATTTATTGTGTGACCAAAGTGTTTCAGCCCCAAACTAGTGTCTATCCTTATTTGCCAGCACCTGTTCCCTTCACTCACCCTCTCACTCATTGTTCTGCTCCTGCTTGTTATGCCCATGGCTTCCCCTCTTTAGAAACAGAATAGGAGGGTTCTTGCACACTATCTAAGAAGCACAGGAGCTGTCTCATTTGTATGGCCAAACTAGGTTGATAAACATTGAAACTCAATGATCGTGTACTCCTGAGATGACACAAATCCCTCAGAATGGGACTGCAAATTGGCTTCAGTCCTCACAGCCGGCTCTTGTGAGCCATGTCCTCCGCCTGGCATTGAAGGAGCAGTCCATATGCAGCACGGATCTTTTGAACCTGTTCGTAGTTACAGCAGCATGTCATGATGGTGGAATCTTAGCATCATTTATAGTATTGAATAGGAAGCCAGTTGGTGAAAACAGAAATGAAGGTGCTTTCCTAATTCTTCTTAAATTGTAACCAGAGTGAAATTCTATTCTGTCTGTTGGAAATCGGAATGCACGAATATCTTGGAGGTAAAAAAAAAGTGATCAGAAGATAATTGCTACATTGTCTAATGCAGTGTCTGGCATGGGCTAAAGTCACTCAACTAATCTAAATCCAGTACTCTCCATTTGACATTCCCAAGAACAATGTTTACATGGATACTAAAGTCCAATCCAATCAAAATCATACATAGTGCTGATATTCGAAATGAGAAATAATTTGTGTAATAAAATTGTTGATATCCTGGAACCTGCAAATCAATGGATAATATAGACTGAGCCAGAAAATGAAACTTCTGAGATTGCTTTCTAAGCAAAAGTGACTTCTTGTTATCAGGAAAACAGTTGTGGAGTTGATTAGCATGAGCAGAGTGCACAGCTGTCTCCTTTTCTCACTCTTGCACTTTGTCCTTGCAGATGATGGTGCCCAACCTCCTGGTCAGGTTAGACATCTGGCTGCCTTTCATAAGCAGGAATCGAGATGCTGAGCCAGAATCTGAACACTTCAGTTAGGAGCAGGGATATCATTCTCATTGGGGCTGGAGTGCTGAGAGATAAGGCAACTCTAAGAACTATAATGACTGAGCATTCAGCAAACTCCTATCGGGCTGGGAGTCTCTCAGTGTTCCTGGACCTGTGTTGTAGTGCCCCTTGGGACATAGTTGAGGTACTGTATTCACCTGAATGTTTTGGGGATCTTCAGAATGTTTGCATACCCTCAGAATAAAGCCCTAAGCATATTCTCCCAGTTGGCTAATCTTTTTTTTTTTTTTGGTGGGCATAATATATTCATTTATCCAGACAACAGCAGCTGTTACTCCCCTAGGGCTCATGACCTCCCTCACCATAGGCTTTTGACTAGGTCTTCAATACCAGGCATGCATTCCCTCCTGTGGAGCCCGCCTCCAGTCCAATTAGAGAGCAGTTGGTCTCCCCCACAATAGACATGCCACTATTGCCTCAGTTGGTACATTTGGCCTGGCTGGCCTGTCTTAAGACTTGTGACTCATGTGTTTCATTAAAGCTTGTAACTTGTCTCCAGCTGTCAGTTGGCTAATCTTGAAGCAGGAAGCTAGAGGGATGTATTATTTCTTCCTTCTTTACCAGTCTCAGCCTTTGCAATTATTGATGAAATTATTTTATGAGTTAACACAGATTTATTGGCTTGATAGTTGGGAGAAAAGACTGATAGACTTCCGCATTAACTTTGTATGTGTGTTGTGTTGTGTTGTGTGTGTAGCCCCCCCCCCCAATGGAGAGGAGGAGCAGGCCATGTTTGCAAGTTCAGACAGCTCAGATTAATCTGGAGATCAAGGTTCTTGGAGCTGAGGAGCAAGAGTGCTGTAAAGTGCTGTAAAGAATCTATCCCCTTCCCCCCTAAGTTGCTCTTACAATTAAACTCTGACCTTTATCTTCATAAGTAAACCCTTTTTGTCTCCCAACTCAAAAGATGAGAGCCTCTTGGTATATGTCCAGCGAGGTCCTCTTCTCTTTGCACACAGTGTTCAATCGTGGCTTGATCAAGTTCAGCCTTTTGTTCCCGTTTCCCTGCACATCTGTGGACTGTAATATCGGCCAACCCATTCCATAGCCCATTTGATTTATGTTTCCCTGTATATCTCAATGTCAAACATGTTCCATTTTCCTCTGTGGCCATACATTCCTGGCCACCACTGGTAAAAGCCCGAGCACTGGTCCACCCAGCAGTGACAGCACCCATGCTGGCACCCAGAAGATCCAAGCTGCTGGCTCGGTATCTGTACCCACAGCCCAATCCTGGTGCCTGCAGTCACAGGCAGGATCACTGTGTGAAGACCTCGAGAAGGAGTTGAGTGTGTAGGATGTTCTTGAGATTCACCCCAGTGGGAAAGTGAGGAAGACACAGAAGGGGCACAGTGAGTGGCTATGTTGTCATAATCATACAAAGCCTGGGTGTTGAATGGCTCTTCAGAACGGGCCTGAGTTGGAGGCTAAGGAGCCAGATCATTACACACCCCAGGATACTCAGTAATTAGTGGGGGCTATTCAGTAAAGAATTGCGAGTTTAGATGAAGTTTTGTTCCAACATGGCTGAAGGCTGAAAGCTAAATACTATCTTAGACACTGGGGCGATCAATCCTCTTCTGAAGAAGAATGAAAGTGGCCTAACTCAGCATCCACCAATTACAAAAGACCTCATCAGTCATTTTAACATGTGCTG
The DNA here is from genome assembly GCA_004024765.1 of Zapus hudsonius. Taxonomy (NCBI): domain Eukaryota; kingdom Metazoa; phylum Chordata; class Mammalia; order Rodentia; family Dipodidae; genus Zapus; species Zapus hudsonius. Next base: position 89,782 of record PVHP010000289.1, on the reverse strand, counting down.
CAAATTCCATGATGGTTACCATGTTACTGCTAAGGAAATGGAACCTCAGAGGGTTAACTAGCTATTATTTCAAGGACACACAGGGGCTGTGGCATCTCTGAAGTGTCTCAATTCAGCTGTGAATTCAAATAGATGAGTGTGGCTATGTTCCAATAATAATTTACTTACAAAAATATGATGGCCAGGGGCTGGAAGAATGATTCAGAGATTAGAGATGCTTGCTTGCAAAGCCTGCCCAGAGTTCATTTCTCAAGGCAAAAAGTGGCACCTGTGTCTGACAGTCATTTGCAGTGGCAAGAGATCCTGGAATGCACACACACACACACACACACACACACACACACACACACACAGATAAGTAAAATAAAACACTTAGATTGGGTGCTCAGAAGTTAACTGTCTTTGCTTCCAATGCCTGCTGTCGTGGGTTTGATTCCCCAGTATCCATGTAAAGCCAGATGCACAAAGTGGTTCATGAATCTGGAGTTTGTCTGCATTGGTAGGAGGCGCTGGCATGGCAATTTACTCTTTCTTTCCTCTATATCAAATTAATTAACTTTTCAAAAACTCTGATGGTCAGAAGTGCCTCAGAGACCATAGTTCTCTGGGCTTGACTTAAAGGAGTACTAGAAAAACCTTTAAAGCTGAGTAAGCTTTGTTGCAGTAATAGAGGAAGACCATTTCAACAAAGAAAGAAAGCATTGATAAAGTCAAAATAACAGATTAGAGACAGCAAAATTAAAACAACAGCAAGCACAGTGTGAAGCCAGGGTATCACGGGATGGGTTAAGGTCATTATCAATAAGTGGCTAGCCACTGGGACTCTCTCCTTTGGTCCACACCTCTCCAGCCAAGTGTCAACAAAATGACAGAGAAGAGTAGCGCCCCCTGGGGTCGAATGCCTGGAAGAGGCAGGAAGAGCCTGTGAAGGTGGCCTCTTACCAGTCCTGGGGCTTCAGCAAGGAGCTGACTCTGTAGGTGTCAGCTGTTTCTAAGAAACTTCTGCATGATCCTGATCTGCAAGTCAAGCATTAAATTTCACTGAAACTGATTCTTTCACTGCATTAAGTTGTAAGTAGTAGATTGCCTTAATTCTACCAGATAGTATCTATTTTCGGAAATGATTTCTACCAGCCAGGTGTGGTGACAGAACTGTAATCCTAGCACTTGGAAGCAGAGGCAGAAGAACTGTGAGTTCAAGGCCACCCTTTCTCAAAAAAAAAAAAAAATTGCCTGGCTGTGGTGCATGTCTTTAATCCCAGCACTGAGGAGGCAGAAGTAGGAGGATCACTGAGTTCAAGACCAGCCTGAGAATACATAGTAAATTCCAGGTCAGCCTGGACTAGAGACCCTACCTCAAACAAAACACACATACATGAGAAACAAAGCTTTTTTCCTATATAAATAAATCATAAAATGACATCAAAAGTTATCTGTTTGAAATAGTCTCCTCCTCTTTCATGTCCTTTCTTTCTCCTCTCTTCTGGTTTCTCCCTTTGGCTTGCCTTAATATCTGTCACCTCTATTCCATCACAATGAATAAATCGCTTGGCATCTTATTTCAGAAAGATGATCACTTCTTACTGTGAATGCAGAATTCAATTAACAGCATTTCATGTCTATAAGCTGAGTGTTGTTTATTCATCTTTCTTTGAATGCCTGCTCAATGTAGTGAGCTGAAGGAGACAGGAGACAGGGAAAATACTGCCCGTGCTCATCTAACATGGTCTGGTAAAGACAAGTTTTTCTATGGAAGGAAATTTCTAGAGAAAGAAATTGTCTGGCTCAAGAATTTGCTTGATCCCTTCTTAGGAGCAAGAGGAGAGCTTGGCCCTGGTCTGACCTCACTTGGGCTTTTAAACGTTGATTCATTCTACAAACTCCCCAGCATGGCTTTCAGGCTTACTAAAAAAAAACAAAAAAAAAAAAACACCTCTGATGAACATTTG